>JADBJO010000004.1:1714894-1722394 GCA_016801955.1 Conus betulinus | reverse complement strand
TTTACAGTTGACATGAGCAATACCATGTTTACAGTTGACCTAAAAACCATACCATGTTTACAGCTGATGTAAACCATACCATGTTTACAGTTGATCTAAACCATACCATGTTTACAGCTGAACTCAACTAAGCCATGCTTACAACTGACCTGAGCTATACACATGTTTACAGCTGACTAGAGCTATACCATGTTTACAACTGACCAGAACTACACCATGTTTACAACTGACCAGAGCTATACCATGTTTACAGCTGGCCTGATATATACTATGTTAACAAATGAACTGAGCTATACCATGTTTACACCTGACCAGAGCTATATCATGTGTACAGCTGGCCTGAGCAATACCATATTCACAAACTAGCCAGTGCCAGACCGTCTTTACAACTGACGACTGCAGTGCCCTGTTTCACTCCTGATCCCAGCTATACCATGTTTACAACTGACCAGAACTACATCATGTTTACAACTGACCAGAGCTATACCATGTTTGCCGCTGGCCAGAGCTATATACCATGTTTACAACTGACCAGAGCTATACCATGTTTGCACCTGACCAGAGCTATACCATGTTTGCCGCTGACCAGAGCTATACCATGTTTGCCGCTGACCAGAGCTATACCATGTTTACAACTGACCAGAGCTATACCATGTTTACAACTGGCCAGAGCTATACCATGTTTGCATCTGACCAGAGCTATACCATGTTTGCCGCTGGCCAGAGCTATACCATGTTTACAACTGACCAGAGCTATACCACGTTTACAACTGACCAGAGCTATACCATGTTTACACTGGCCAGAGCTATACCATGTTTACAACTGGCCAGAGCTATACCATGTTTACACCTGACCAGAGCTATACCATGTTTACAACTGCCAGAGCTATACCATGTTTACAACTGGCCAGAGCTATACCATGTTTGCCGCTGGCCAGACTCCAGCCATGTTCAAAGTAGCACGGAGCGCAAGGGTGACACTGAAAATCTGAAAAAACTGAAAATGAGGCAGGGGTCCAGGGGCCGCCCAGGCCCCGGCGGGGTGCAGGGCAGTGCCACTGGAAAACTTTTTCTACCACCAGCACAATGGCACGATGTAGGCTAACAAGAGATCGCTGGACGTGTGTTGTCTTCAACGATAGAGAGCGCTTCCTCATTTCTGGTCGTCTGCTACAGTGCTGCTACAGTCGTAAAACCGCCGATTCAACTGTTTCTCACAAAAAAAACTTTTTGGGGGGTGGGGGGGGGGTGGGGGGAATAACGAAACTTGAAAAACGGAATTTCCGTCTGTGGCCTTGCCAAGAAAATGGATTTCAGTCACCCAGACGGAAGAGTGGCACCCATGTGAGCGACATCATGCAGACGACTCACCTCAGTTCAGAAGCCAGGGTCTGCAGCTCCACGTTCTGGGAGTGGAGCAGGTCCAGCTCCTGCAGGGCGCGCTGCAGCTGCCGCTCGACGCGGGACGAGCCATCCCCTGAGCCCATGAGGCTGGAGGACATGTACATCATCATCAGCACCAGCCAGGTCAGCAGAAGGCCCGCCACCACCTGCCAACTCTTCATCCTCCCCCTGCAACACAGCACACACCTGGTTACATCCCTTGGACAACACACACCTGGTTACATCCCTCAGACAACACACTACATACACCTGGTTATATCTCTCTGACAACACACACCTGGTTACATCCCTCTGACAGCACACAACACACACCTGGTTACATCTCTGACAACACACACCTGGTTACATCCCTCTGACAAACACACAACACACACCTGGTTACATCCCTCTGACAACACACAACACACATCTGGTTACATCCCTCTGACAACATCCACCACACACCTGGTTACATCCCTCTGACAATGCACAACACACACCTGGTTACATCTCTCTGACAACACACAACACACACATGGTTACATCTCTCTGACAACACACACCTGGTTACATATCTTTGACAACACACACCTCGTTATATCTCTCCACCACTGCCAGCTTTTCATCTTCCCCGTGCAACACACAATACACTGCCTACATATCTCTGACAGCACACAACACACTGCTTACATATCTCTGACAACACACACAACACACTGCTGACATATCTCTGACAACACACAGCACACTGCTTACGTATCTGACAACACAAAGCACATTGTTTACATTTCTCTGACAACACACTACTTACATATCTCTGACAACACACTGCTTACATATCTCTGACAACACACAACACACTGTTTACATATCTCTGACAACACACAGCACACTGTTTACATATCTCTGACAACACACAGCACATTGTTTACATATCTCTGACAACACACTACTTACATATCTCTGACAATACACAACATACTGCTTACATATCTGACAACACACAGCACATTGTTTACATATCTCTGACAACACACAACACACTGTTTACATATCTGACAACACACAGCACACTGTTTACATATCTCTGACAACACACAGCACACTGTTTACATATCTCTGACAACACACAGCACATTGTTTACATATCTCTGACAACACACTACTTACATATCTCTGACAACACGCAACATACTGCTTACATATCTGACAACACACCGCACATTGTTTACATATCTTTGACAACACACAGCACACATTGTTTACATATCTCTGACAACACACTGCTTACATATCTCTGACAACAAGCAGTGCACTGCTTGCATATCTCTGACAACACACACAACACACTGTTTAAATGTAGATCTCTGACAACACACAACACACTGCTTACATACGTATCTGTGACAACACACTGTTTACATATATACCTGTGACAACACACAGCACGCTGTTTACGTATCACTGACAACACACAGCACGCTGTTTACACATCTCTGACAACACACAGCACATTGTTTACATATCTCTGACAACACACAGCACATTGTTTACATATCCCTGACAACACACAGCACACTCTTTACATGTCCCTGACAACACACAGCACATTGTTTGCATACCCTTGACAACATACAGCACATTGTTTACATATCCCTGACACACAGCACATTGTTTACAGATCCCTGACAACACACTGTTCACATATCCCTGACAACATACAGCACATTGTTTACATATCCCTGACAACACACAGCACATTGCTTACAGATCCCTGACAACACACTGTTCACATATCCCTGACAACACACAGCACACTGTTTTACATATCCCTGACAGCATACAGCACATTGTTTACATATCCCTGACAACACACAGCACATTGTTTACAGATCCCTGACAATACACTGTTCACATATCCCTGATAACACACAGCACACTGTTTACAGATCCCTGACAACATACAGCACATTGTTTACATATCCCTGACAACACACAGCACATTGTTTACAGATCCCTGACAACACATGTTCACATATCCCTGACAACACAGCACATTGTTTACAGATCCCTGACAACACACTGTTCACATATCCCCGACAACACACAGCACATTGTTTTACAGATCCCTGACAACACACTGTTCACATATCCCTGACAACACACAGCACATTGTTTACAGATCCCTGACAACACACTGTTTACATATCCCTGACAACACACTGTTTACATATCCCTGACAACACACTGTTCATATCCCTGACAACACACTGTTTACATATCCCTGACAACATACAGCACACTGTTCACATATCCCTGACAACACACAACAGGTCAGTGTCCATGTCCTTGTCGTCCGACTGTTTGAATATCTCAGACAATACACAACACATGTGTCCATTCTTCTGTCAGATTTCTTTTTTTTTTTCCCCCTATCTCTGGGACACCACATAACACACTGATGTCTGTTCTTTTGTCACACAAATTTATAAAAGATATCTTTGACAACATAGAACACACTGATTTCTAATCCTCTGTCAAACTTCTTTGTTGTTGTTGCATACCTCTGACAGGACAGGACACAAAACACTGGTCTCCCTCTCTATGCCACACAGATTTTTTTATATCTATCTGAAAACACATAACACACTGGTGTCCATCCCTTCGTCAGATTTTTGTTGTCGACACACAGCGCACCAGTGTTCATCTTTCTGTTCATTTTTCAACCAGATTTTTAATGCACCATTGTCAAAAAAAAGTTTTACTGTGTTGTATCAACACAATGGTATACAACAGGCCCCTGTCAACATACAATTTTACTGTGTTTCGTATCGAACACAGCAAAAATTTTCGGTTGACAGGGGCCTCTTGACAGTAAAACTTTGTGTTGTGTGTGTGTGTGTGTTGTGTTGTGTTGTGTTGTGTTGTGTTGTGTTGTGTTGTGTGTGGTGGTGTGGTGTGGTGTGGTGTGTGTGTGTGTGTGTGTATTTGTGTGCATTTGTATGTTCGTGTGTGTGTGTGTGTGTGTGTGTGTGTGTGTGTGTGTGTGTGTATGTGCATGTGTGTGTGTGTGTGTGTGTGTGTGTGTGTGTGTGTGTGTGTGTGTGTGCATGTGTATGCATACGTTTGTATGCTGTGTGTGTGTGTGTGTGTGTGTGTGTGTGTGTGTGTGTGTGTGTGTGTGTGTGTGTGTGTGTGCTCTACCAACACAAAAATCCTTGCCAAGACAGAATACACTTTTGCGTTGTTCTATTAACACAAAATCCCTGCCAACACAGAATATGATTTTACAGTGTTCTATCAACAAAAATCCCCGCCAGCAGAGAATATGATCTTATAGTGTTCTATGAACAAAAAAAAAAAATCGCTGCCGACATAGAATATGATTTTACAGTATTCTATTAACATAACAATCCCTGCCAACACAGAATATAATCTTACAGTGTTCTAAGAACAAAATCCCTGCCAACATAGAATATGATTTTTATGGTATTCTTTAAAAATAACAATCCCTGCCAACACAGAAATATAATCTTATAGTGTTCTATGAAACAAAAATCCCTGCCAACATAGAATACGATTTTACGGTATTCTTTTAAACATAAAAATCCCTGCCAACACAGAATATAATCTTATAGTGTTCTATGAACAAAAATCCCTGCCAACACTGAACATGATTTTACGGTGTTCTATTAACATAACATAAATCCCTGCCAAAACAGATATAATTTCATGCTCTGTATTAGCACAAAAATCCCTGCCAACACTGAACATGATTCTACAGTGTTCTATCAACATAAAAAAAAAAAAAAATCCCCGCCAACACAACAAAATACAATTTACGGAGTTCTGTCACAGTGTTCAATCCACAAAAGAACGCCTGTCAACACAATACAACTTTATGGTTTCCGTCGTCCACACAAAACCATGTAACATTCCCATATTAAACACAACACAACACAGCTCTACTGTTTCCGTGGTCCACACAAAACATATGGCAGTCCCATATCGAACACAAGAGTCTGAACAAAGCAGCTTCTCTTTTCATGCCCATAATATTGTTCTGCTCATAAAATCTGTTCATCTCCAGCACTGACGGCAGCTGGGTGCTTCCTTTCGTCCTTTCCTTCCTGGTTCATTACGGCACTGACCTCCCTGATAACACCTCAGCGGCAGCCCTCAACAATGAGCAGACCAATCGAAGATGTCAATGGGAGGGATCAATCCATCTTGATGAAATATGCAGCACAGAGGTTTCATATGCGACATTAATTTGGAGCATTTCTTTTTTTTTTTTTCTATTTTGTTCTTCACTATACAGTGACAATACAGTTAAGTTCTCCTTTCACCACCAAAGAAGTGAAACATGGGGGTGTGGGTGGGGGTGGGGTGGGGGAGATGGGGGGAGGGGAGGATAGGGGACTGCTGAAAGCTGATGGCTTGATTGAATGCAAAGGATGATGTGAATGCGATTTTTTGTATATATTGCCCGAAAATGAATGAATGTAACACAAGCATTTTCACTTGCATACTGTGCAAAGTATGCACACTACCCCCTTCCTTGATGAGAGAGAGAAACAGACAGAGAGAGAGAGAGAGAGAGAGAGAGAGAGAGAGAGAGAGAGAGAGAGAGAGACTCACACGCACAAACATACACAGAAAAAGAGAGAGAGTGAGAGAGAGAGAGAGAGAGAGAGAGAGAGAGAGAGAGAGAGAGAGAGAGAGGGAGAGATCAGAACTCAGAAAAAAAACACGATTTGATCAGAGCTGAGATTCGAAAGAGAGAATGAGAAAAACAGAGAAGAGACACCACACACACACACACACACACACACACACACACACACACACACAGACAGAGAAACAGGGACAGAAACAAACAGACAGACAGGCAGACAGACAGACAGACTGAGTTCATTATTGAGGTGTCACTGGATCACTGGAGTTGGAGCAGTCTATATGCGCTACACCACATCTGCCAGACAGACTGAGAGAGAGAGAGAGACAGACAGACAGACAAACAGACAGACAGACAGACAGACTGACGGACCGACCCGACCGACCGACAACCGACAGTTCAGTTTCAGTGTTATTATGGAGGTGTCAATGCAGTCAGAGTAGTCTATATGCGCTAACCACATCTGCCAGACAGGCAGGCAGACAGACAGACAGACAAACAGACAGACAGACAGACAGACCGACCGTCCGTCCCAACCAACCGACAGTTCAGCTTCAGTGTTATTATGGAGGTGTCAATGCAGGCAGAGCAGTCTATATGCACTACACCACATCTGCCAGACAGGCAGACAGAGAGAATGACACACACACAAATAGACCGAACGTCAGACAGACAGATAGACCAAACGACAGACAGACAGACAGACAGAGAGATAGACCAAATGACAGACAGACAGACAGTGGCAATGCAGTCAGAGCCGTGTATATGCACTACACCATGTCTGCCGACCTTTTGAGACCACAGTGTGCAGGGTTTACAGCTGACTGGCTAAATAATTCAATAACTGTAATGAAACAGAGAGAAACAGAGACAGACAGCCAGACAAGAGACACAGACAGAGAGAGCAAGAGAGAGAGAGACAGACAGAAAGACAGACAAAGACAGAAAAACAGAGAGGGACAGAGACAGACAGAAAAAGAGTGCATGTGTGTATATGTGTGCACACACACACACATTGTGTGTGTGTGTGTGTGTGTGTGTGTGTGTGTGTGTGTGTGTGTGTGTGTGTGTGTGTGTGTGTGGTGTGTGTGTGCGCACGCATGCATGTGTGTGTGTGCGTGTGTAGGTGTGTTTTTGTATATTTCAGTTTGTGCATGCATGTGCATATGTGTACACTCTCTCTCTCTCTCTCACACACACACACACACACCACACACACACACACACACACACACAGGTAGATAAACAGACAGGCTAGCAGATGTGTCTGCACATCAATACAGGCACACACAAGAGTAAGGGATGTGCACTTATGGACAGACACATTTAAATCATTCTGAAATGTCTGCGAGTGGGTGAGTGACATCAATAGAGGCAGAACACACAAGAGTAAGGGGAGCAGTGTGACGAGAGAGACGAGAGGCCTTTCCTGAGAGCAG
>JADBJO010000004.1:1689894-1707394 GCA_016801955.1 Conus betulinus | reverse complement strand
AAGACAGAGAGTCAGTGAGACAGTGAGCGAAGTCCTGGTGCATTCGGGTTTTAACACTTACATGATTCATTTACATGGGCGTTTTCATTGCTTCATGCTCTCAACCTGTACAAACAAATGCATTGCATGTCTCCCCCAAACCCTTCTCAACCAGTGGGGAAAAGTGCACGTGTGTGTCGTCTGTGTGTGTGTGTGTGTGTGTGTGTGTGGGCGCGCGCGCGCACGTGCGTGCGTGCGTGCGTGAGGGAGGGAGAGCAGTGCTTGCAGGCGTGCGTGTGTATGTGCCTCCATGAGGAGGGTGAAGAGGAAGAGGGGTGAGGGACGGTGGGGGGGGGGGTGGGGGGTGCCAACTCTGATAAAGGGATTCAGCGGCTGCATTGAAGGTTCATAAACCTTACCAGCAGAGGTGACGGCAATATTTGGCCAGCTGTCCAACGCACCCCGTTCATTCCGAGCACACAGCTAGACCCCCCCCCCCCCCCCCCCCCCCCCCCCCCCCCCCCCCCCCCCATCCCAGGGGAACGATGTGTTGACAGGCGGTGCAGCTGACGGGCGTACGAGCTTGCTGCACTGCCGCGTCCTTTGCCCTGGGCGCTGGCGGCTGTCACACAATCACATCTATCCCCGACACCCGCCGCTTAGCGCGCCTTCTTCTTCTGCTTCTTCCCACCCATACTGCCTGACTGGACGTGGCTGCTGCCTGATGAATGGAGCGAATGAGTCTTGAGGGCCTGTTCGTGTGTGGGGGTGAGAGAGAGAGAGAGAGAGAGAGAGACAGAGAGAAAGAGAGAGAGAGAGAGAGAGAGAGAGAGTGTGTGTGTGTGTGTGTGTGTGTGTGTGTGTGTGTGTGTGTGTGTGTGTGTGTGAGTGAGAGAGAGAGAGAGAGAGAGAGAGAGTGTGTGTGTGTGTGTGTGTGTGTAAAAGACAGAGAGAGAGAGAATCTAAATGTTTAGTTGGGTGCATAGGTGTGTGCTTGCATGTGGCTGTGCAACAAATGGTCTGAAACATGTGTCCTCTTCCTGTGACTCGACTGCTCTAAGCTAAGGAAGACTGCGTCACAAGGAAGGGTGCATGACCCAAAGCATCCAGAACAGTTTAAAGTCTTCTCCACATGTCAGTCTACAGCAAGGGATTTCATCCTCTTCCTGTGACTGCTCTAAGCTATGGAAGACTGCGTCACAAGGAAGGGTGTTGGGTCTTCCCCACACTGTCAATCTACAGCAACAGAGATTTCATACTGATCTGCAATCATCAACCGTTAGTCTTGCCATTCCTAAAAGCTACAAAGATAGCTTTCTGCATCACTACAAGCATGTGAGGTAGCTTTACTCAAAGCTACATACATGTGAGATAGCTTTACTCATCGCTACATACATGTGAGATAGCTTTACTCATCGCTACATACATGTGAGATAGCTTTACTCATAGCCACATACATGTGAGATAGCTTTACTCAAAGCTACATACATGTGAGATAGCTTTACTCATCGCTACATACATGTGAGACAGCTTTACTCATCGCTACATACATGTGAGACAGCTTTACTCATCACTACATGCATGTGAGATAGCTTTACTCAAAGCTACATACATGTGAGACAGCTTTACTCATAGCTACATACATGTGAGATAGCTTTACTCATCGCTACATACATGTGAGATAGCTTTACTCATCGTTACATACATGTGAGATAGCTTTACTCATCGCTACATACATGTGAGATAGCTTTTCTCAAAGCTACATAATGTGAGATAACTTTACTCATCGCTACATACATGTGAGATAGCTTTACTCATCGTTACATACATGTGAGATAGCTTGACTCAAAGCTACATACATGTGAGATAGCTTTACTCATTGCTACATACATGTGAGATAGCTTTACTCATCGCTACATACATGTGAGATAGCTTTACTCAAAGCTACATACATGTGAGATAGCTCGACTCAAAGCTACATACATGTGAGATAGCTTTACTCATCACTACATACATGTGAGATAGCTCGACGCAAAGCTACATACATGTGAGATAGCTTTACTCATCGCTACATACATGTGAGATAGCTTTACTCATCGTTACATACATGTGAGATAGCTTTACTCATCGTTACATACATGTCAGATAGCTTTACTCAAAGCTCTTATGAGAGAGCATTACTGCGAGCTACAACCATATGAAATATATACCAAAGATTACATATGTTCATGGCAGCCTTGAAGCATTGTCAATTTCAAACATGTTCATCTGATGGCACTGTCATTTCACTTATGCTCATAACAGTGTTGAGGCACTGTTAATTTCACATACGCTCATGACAGTGTTGTGGCACTGTGAGTTTCACATACGCTCATGACAGTGTTGTGGTACTGTCAATTTCACATATGTCAACAGCAGTCTGGCAGGACTGTCAATCTGACTTTTTAGAGCAGCGTTGTGGTGCTGTCAATGTCATGCATGTTCAAAGTAGCCAGTCCTAAGGCTTTGTCAATTTCATGTGCAGCTTTCCTTAGGTTCTTACTTTAAAAAAAAAAACCTTGTGTGTGTGTGTGCGCGTGTGTGTGTGTGTGTGTGTGTGTGTGTGTGTGCGCACATGTGTGTGTCTGTGTGTCCGTGTGTGCAAAATTTACAAACTTTTTGCAAACTTTTAAAACCCTGTTGAACTAAATTTTCAAACTTGCTGTCCACCAAAAATGGCTTAGAAGTCACACTGAAAAACTAACCCTTGTGCAAAACCTTATCTTTATTTCAGTGAAAGCAGAATTCGCTCATCATGATGCTGTTATTGGTATGGTCCAAAGTCCAAGGCATGTCTAAATAAAATAAACAAGTTCTAGTCGTCGTCTCATGAATCCATACCATAAACTTTCTTTTTTCCAACAACCCACTCAATTATTTATCACCATTTATCAACTCATTCGTTTTCCTTTTCTTCATCTCTTTTGAGGTGGGTCGGGGAGTTGGGGTCGATTGTCAAATTTACACACTTGTACAAACCTGAGTCAGTTTTAAGTGAATTGTGCGGCTGTAAAATGATACTTGAGTTTCTTCAAACTGTTCAAAACCTTCCAGGTCTGTATGAAATCTGGCATATATTCACTGCAGTCTTGAGACACGGTGAATTTTGCATACGTTTACTGCAATCTTGGGACACCACGAATTTCATGTATGTTTGTGGCAGTCTTGAGACACCGTGCATTTCACATATGTCTATTACAGTCTTGAGACACCATGAATTTCACATATGTTTGTTGCAGTCTTGAGAGGCTGTGAATTTCACATATGTTTATTGCAGTTTTGAGACACTCTAGATTTCACATATGTTTACATCAGTCTTGAGGTACTGTTGATTTCACATAATTATGTTCTTAGTAGTCTTGTGACACCATGAAATTCACATATGTTTATCAGTTTTGAGGCACTACAAATTTCACATATATATGTTCATAGCAGACCTAAGGCACCGTCAATTTCAAATACGTTCACAGGAGTCTTGAGGCAATGTCAATTTCACATATGTTCATTGCAGTTTGGAGGCATTATCAAGGACTAATGTTCTGAGATATGTTTACAGCTCTGAATCTCTTTAGCATAGCTGACACATTAGCCATCACTCACACTCCACTACAGCCCTGAAATGCTTTCACATGGTCTGAAACACCACACACTTTATTTCCACTTCACCACAGCCCTGAATTCCTTTCACATAGCCTGACACATCACATGTCACTCATACTTTCATCACAGCCCTGAATTCCTTTCACATAGCCTGACACATCACATACTCCTGCTTCAGCACAGGTCTGAACTCCTTTCACACAGCCCGACAATTCACATACCACTCACACTTCACCACAGAAACCCTAAATTCCTTTCACACAGCCTGACACGTCATACTTCACTACAACTCTGAATTCCCTTCACATAGCTTGAGCATCACACACGCCACTCACACCTCTCCACTCGAGCGTGAAAAGTCAACAACATAATGAGCCCGTCATTTGTCACGAACACACAACAAATGTCCAGTCCTCTGAGACTGTGCATCCATCATAATTGGCACTGCTGCTGATGGGACCTCTGTGTTGTGGATGGAGGCTGCACTGAGCGTCATGTATCTGGTGTCCTAGTTCGGCTGATGAGATCTGTGATGATGTAGTGTAATGTAATGTAAAAGGATATTTACAGAATGCTTTACCTCGCGAGAGCCCAAAGCGCATATTACAGAAACATTCTGACTCAAAGCACACACACCGCGCACACACATGAAAAACAAAACACACACACATGCAGAAAGACACACACAGCACGTCAAAATAAGCAGACTCACGCACAGAGGTAAGTGGATATCGTTAATCAGTCCAGGGAAAAGATGTGTCTTTAGGGAGGTTTTTAAAAGTCTTCAAAGAGTCCGTGTTATGCAGAAAAGAAAGCAGTCCATTCCTCAGAGCAGGTGCCAGGTAAGGAAAAATCATTGGCCTGAAGTTTTCAGGCAAGCAGAGGGAAGCCGAAGCAGACGAGAATCAGTGGATGAGCTTAAGTTGTGAGACAGAACATAGAGATGAAGGAGGTCAGAGAGGTAGGAGGGAGCCAGATTATTCAGAGATTTGAAAACCAGGAGGAGAATGTTACGGATGGAATGGCTGGTGTCTGTGGGTGTCTGACTGTCTGACTCTCACACAGAAATTATGGATGCATGCATGACTTTTCCAATTCACATACACACACCCACTCACCTGAACACTGACAGCCAGGAAACAGAACAACACTTTTTTTTTGTTTTATGCTGCCCGAGCCATCAGACAAATATATATAATAAATGCAATAACATCAATAGGTCGGCACGCCAACCATGAGGCGTACACACAAAATATATCTATATATAACGGCTATCTACTAGCGCTGCTGGTTCCAACTACGATGAAGACGACGACGACAATGATGAAAACAATGAAGAGGACGAAGATGACGAGATGATGAAGATGATGAAGACGACGTCTATAGCGTCAAGTCCGACACAAGACTTACAGAACTTTCCAGAGCTGTGGCTCAAAAATCACTAGCACACTTGGCGTCTCTGCCGGCAAACAAAGCGACAGCCTCACACAGGAGCTGTGGCTCACACACAAAAAAACACACAGAACACAGCGACGGCCTAGCCAACAGGTCGCTGGTTCAAAACTCTGGCTTGGCAGCAGTGGCGTCTCCAGCCCAACTGGCTCAGCGGGTAGTCAGTCCCGGGCGCAGTGGCAGGTAGGGTAGTAGTCAGCACTCAGGCTAGCCTCTCAACACCGGCACAAGGTGGAGAAAAAGGTGCTAGAACTCAGCTACAGCCCCGACACTCAGACAATGGCAGCAAGCAAGTCCCTTTCAGTCCACAAGCTCTTGTTTACCAACACACAAACTATTCAATATTCATATCAAGAGTGAATTAAATACTCATCCACATCAAAATCAAAACCACCATATATGAAGTCTCTGTCGCTCACTCTGGGAGCTTATTATCCATAGCATCAAAACTCTCCCTCTTCTCGCAAACCACATCAAACCTTTTTTTTTTTCATCATGAAGTTCATAACTAGTTAAGTCACAGAATAAACAAAATCTTTTTTTCCTCTGAAGACCACTTCCTTTAACACTCACTTCATCTATTCATGTTTTCCTAAATAATTTCGTTTTGCTACCCTATCAAGTCACTGGATAACAGAACACAGCAAATATTTTTTTTTTTTTTTCCAAAACCAAACCTTCACAGTGCGTTGAGGAAGTTTCAGTCGCTCCTAAACAGGAATACGGTTTTGGTTTGCTAACAAATACATATTAAATGATAAATACCTGACTGCCACCAAAAACAGATTGGAGTCCCTCTTCAGCTTCTGGGTAGTTGCGTTGCCGGAATCACTGCAGAGACTGCCTAACCGGCTCAGTTCACCCGGCTTTAACGGTACGCAGGTGAGCAGCAGTCAGGTAAACTTTTCAACCGGCTTCCGGACGACTACCTTCCAGTTAGCACGGTTGCATGAACATTTGTGACTGGACAGGAAACAGTCCGTCACAGAGAACTTTAGAGTCAATGCGAGACTGAACTGGGAGCCAGTGTAAGGATGACAGAGTTGGTGATATGTGATCAGATCTAGAGGAGCGGGAGATCAGATGGGCGGCATTGTTCTGAACTTTTTGAAGTTAAGAGATGAGCCCTGAGGGACAGCCGGCAAGGTGTGAGATGCAATAGTCAAGCTGAGATAGAACAAAAGTGCAGATTAGAGTCTTCAGGGCATTTTCAGTGAGATGTGGAGGGAGGCTGCACTGAACGTAACGTGTCTTGTGTCCTAGTTCTGCTGATGGGATCTCTGTGATGATGTGAGGGAGGCTGCACTGAACGTAACGTGTCTTGTGTCCTAGTTCTGCTGGTGGGATCTCTGTGATGATGTGGGGGGAGGCTGCACTGAACGTAACGTGTCTTGTGTCCTAGTTCTGCTGATGAGATCTCTGTGATGATGTGGGGGAGGCTGCACTGAATGTAACATACCTTGTGTCCTTGTTCTGGGTGTTAAAAAAAAAAAAAAGAAAAATAATCCTCCTTCTTGTGAAACAGCTGACTATGAGTGGCAGCAGTCATGGGAGGATGGTTTGTTTTTTTTTTTTGTTTGTTTGTTTGTTTGCTACTTTTGACACTTTTTGCAACTCTCTGTACTTCTGCTATGCATACATTTTCCCGTAGTTTCTACTTCCTTTTCTTCAGCTGTCCTGGCCAAGTGAATGGGTCCTCTATGTTGATGGCAAAGTCAACTGTCTGTCTCAGCAGCTCTCATTGGTCCTCCCAGTTCCTCACCCTCATGTGCGTGAATTCATTTCAGTTGTGTGCAGTGTGGTCTCCAAACTCGCAGATGTGGTTTAGCATACATTGAATTCATTTTCACTGTGTGCAGTGTGGTCTCCAAACACACAGATGTGGTTTAGCATACAGTGAATTCATTTCAGTTGTGTGCATAGTGGTCTCCAAACTCGCAGATGTGGTTTAGCATACAGTGAATTCATTTCAACTGTGTGCAGTGTGGTCTCCAAACTCGCAGATGTGGTTTAGCATACAGTGAATTCATTTCAGTTGTGTGCAGTGTGGTCTCCAAACACGCAGATGTGGTTTAGCATACAGTGAATTCATTTCAGTTGTGTGCAGTGTGGTCTCCAAACTCTCGCAGATGTGGTTCAGCGTACATTAAATGGACTTGTCTGCATGCAGAGACATCTTGACTGAAACTGAAACTGACCGCCCTCATATCTTATGCCTCTGGCCCATTGCACTTAAATCTTTCTTTTTATTCAATATTGTTTGCCATGCCTTCTGTGCAATACTCTACTGCCCAAACTGTGGACCATGCAACTCAGTCCACAGCGCGTGTTGTTCTTTGTGAAGTGAGCACTTGACATCAGCAGACGGGCCGTGCTGAATGGAGAGTTGAGGCACTGATGCTCTGCAAGTGTTTTCTTGAGTGGTAAGAGTACACAGTTATGTTTACTTCTGGGTCTGTATCAATGGGCCTCCTTCAACAACTGACAAATTACAGAGAGTAAAACAAGGCAGACAAATGTAGGAAAAGGTATGGATAGTTAAAAAAAAAAAAAAAAGGGGGGGGGGGGGGGGAAGAGTGGGAAGAGAAAAAAATTGAGAACAAAAAGATGAAAAAGGCAAGGAGAATTTTTTTTTTTTAAACCAAAGAAAGGGAGCCAGAATAGCTCAGTGGTAGAACACTGGACTCGTAATCTTGCTGATTCCTGGAGATGGGCGGGTTCGAATCTCTGCTGGGCTGGTTTTGGTATACAGAGGCTTTTTTCCCTCTGAGTTAACATTGATTCTGGCTCCATTTTCCGTACAGTCCTTTGAATGAGACTATATAAAAACCGAGGTTCCGTGCGTGAACGCGGAGTATTGTAACATCTTGCAACAGATGTAAAATCCAATTACCAGCTTTTTGGAAGAGAAGGCCAGTTTGACCGTTGGTATTGATGACACGTTACATATAGCAATGCACCCTGAGTGAGAAATGGAAAGAATGAAGGAAGTAATGAAACTGACTGAATGATATTGACTGGATGACACGGGAAACACGACTGAATGAAATACCAGCTGGCAGCTCTTCAGTCGGCACTACCCAGGTAGGCAGCCTGGTTTTGTAAATGAGTGTGGATTGTAAAGCGCTTAGAACCTGGTCTGTAGTCAAAGAACGGGTGCTATTTAGTATTCATTATGATATAATAATAATAATAATAATAAAGGAGGAAAAGTAGAAGGGAAAAAAAAAGGCACAAACATAGACAAAGGTAAGAAAAGGTTACAGGCATCGGAAAAAAAAAAAAAAGCAGTTATTACATCCTAAACACTGTGAAGCCCTGACAGCATACTGGCCCTGGGGCCAAAAGCCCATGGGAACTTGAACCTCCTGTAACCTTTCAAACCACACTCACACACAGAGATTTGAAACTAACCTCAGTGTCTACAGCCCCTTTCCCTGGGGTTTACCATGCACACAATAAAATTCACCACCAGACTAGTCAGATCCCACTTCACTGTCTCCATGACTGAACATCCCCACGGGTCCACCTTGCTTGTGACGCTGCTGTGGACGTCAATGCATCACAGCGAAGGACTCTTCTAACAAAGAACTTCAGTGCAAACCGCTCACACGGCATTGGTCTGCACCTGTCTTGTTGCATCTTCCGAACTTCCCTACCTGGCACGTTTCCTCAGGTGATGTTCCTTCCCATAACTTATTTATCCAATGTGTTTGGGCCTGAGAGGGTAGGAGTGAAAACAGAAATCGATAGGATTTGACCCGACATGCAAATGGCCCATGAGACAGGCCATGAGGAGGTCTGGTGCCGGAATCTGCCTTCAGGTGGGTTCTCGTGTTGAAACCAGCACCAAACTTCTTCTGCCACAAAATATGAATGGGCGTCAAAATCCCCACGTTGCATCCTCTTCCTTCCCCCTCCCCCCCCCTCCCCCCCTCTCCCTCTCCCAATTCCCCCCTGTCCCCCCCCCCCTCCCTCCTTCCCCGCATCCCCCCCCCCCCCCCCCCCCCCCCCCACCGCCTCGCCCCCCCCGCCCCGATTCCTCTCCCCCATCTCTCTCCCCCCCTGGCCCATCCCCTCTCTCCCCTCCGCCTCTCCCCCTCCCCGCTTCCGAATCTCCCGCCCTCCCCCGCTCCCCAGCCCCCTCCTCCCCCGCCCCCCTCCCCGCTCCCCGATCCTCTCCCTCCCCGCGACCTCCCCCCCTCCCACCCCTTTCCGCCTCGCTCCCCTCTCCCCCCCCCGGCCCCTCTCCCCGTCCCTCCCCCGACCCCCCCCGCCCCCCGGCCTCGCCCCCCCCGCCCCCCCCGGCGCCCCGCCCCCCCGCGACCCCCCACCCCCCCCCCCCCCCCCGCCACCCACACACATACACACCTCCCCCCCACCCCCTCCCTCCCATCCCTTCGCTCTCTCCAGGGCCCCTTGCTTCTCCTCTCTGAGCCTTCCCTAGTTAAAAAAAAAAAGAAAAGGTGATGTCTATGGCCTCCCTCCCCTCCCCCCCCATGTAAAAAAAAGGTGATGTCTATGGCCTCGCCCTCCCTCCCCCATGTTCCTCATTCCCCTATTCCTCTCCCCTGCACTCACATACAGCCCCTCCTCCAGTTTCCAGTCAGTCATCTTCATCTTAATGACAGGGAGAGCTCACCTAATCTGGGTCACCTGTCAGCAGCCAGCTGTCTTCACTCCAGTATTGATCTTTTGTCAATGATACTGTGCTTGTGTGCGTGTGTGCATGCATGTGCATGTGTGTGTATGTGAGTGTGTGTGCTTGAGAGAGAGAGAGACGGACAGACAGACAGACAGAAAGACAGAGAAAGAGCAAGTGTACCTGCACATGTATCTGTATGAATGTTGTGTGTGTTGTGTGTGTGTGTGTGTGTGTGTGTGTGTGTGTGTGTGTGTGTGTGACTGCACTCACATGCACATGCATGTCAGTGTGGGGGCACATACACCATGTATGTGAGTTCAGTACAGTTAAGATGTAATTTGTTTTATTGTTACAATTTTCTGACTTTATCATTTTACTTATAAATGCTAGATGTTTCCCTGTTAATTTTCCTTTATGATTTCCATGTCACTCAGATGTTATTTGTATTATTTTCGTTTCTCACTAATTTATTTACGGTTTTGTAAATGTCAGTACAACACTATGTTAATCTGACAGTAAAATGTTTTCAGTCAGTCAGTCAGTATGTGTGTTTGCAGGCGTGTGTGTGTGTGTGTGTGTGTGTGTGTGTGTGGTGTGTGTGTGTGTGTGCAGGTACCCATGTGTATCGCTTTCCTTCCAGATATGCACCTACCTACCATGGCCATTATCTCCTTGACTAACCCATCTCTCTCCTCTCTCTCTCTGACTCTCTCTCTCTCTCTCTCTCTCTGACTGACTCTCTCTCTCTCTCTCTCTCTCTCTCTTCTCTCTCTCTCTGACTCACTTGCCGACCAGCCTCACTCTCTCTCTCTGTGACTCTCTCTCTCTCTCTCTCTCTCCTCTCTGACTTGCTCTCTCTCTCCGATTACAAATGAGCTGCATTTTATTCAGTGATTGACTAGCCTGTGGCTTTGAGATGATCCAGTTTTTTTTCTTCCCCCCTCCCACCACTGCCCTCATTGTCTGTGGCACCTCAACAGCATCATCATCTTCATGCCACCCCTTCTCCATCAGCTGCCTGTCCACAGCCCCACCCCCAGCACTGACAATCCTCGGGGAGAAGAGGTCCTCAGGGAGTCAAGACTTTGATTTCTCTCCCACTGTCAGTTCCCCCAACCCAGCACTGACAATCTTCAGGGAGAAGAGGTCCACATCAAGGCTTTGATTTCTCTCCCACTGTCTGCCCCCCACCCCAGCACTGACATTCCTCAGGGAGAAGAGGTCCACATCAAGACTTTGATTTCTCTCCCACTGTCAGTCCCCCTACCCCAGCACTGACCCCCTTCAGGAGAAGAGGTCCACATCAAGGCTTTGATTTCCCCCCCTCCCACCCCTGCCCCCCAACCCAGCACTGACCCCCCCCCCAGGGAGAAGAAGGTCCCCATCAAGGCCCCCCCCCCCCTCTCCCCCCCCCCCTGGTCCCCCCCCCCCCCCCCCCCCCCCCCCCCCCCCAAGCACTGACAATCCTCAGGGGAGAAGAGGTCCACATCAGGCTTTGATTTCTCTCTCCCACTGTCTCTGCCCCCCACCCCAGCACTGACAATCCTCGGGGAGAAGAGGTCCACATCAAGGCTTTGATTTCTCTCTCCCACTGTCAGTCCAAGCTCTGCACTATCATCAGTTCCAGTCCCCTCTCTCCTGATCACCTGATGACCTGATGACCTCTGCAGTCAGTCCCTGCTAGCTACGGTCACCGCACTTCCCTTGCCACTTTGGCCACTTTTCCATGAGACAGGTCACAGTCCCTGGAATGGTTCGTAGACATACACACTACGACAGGGATGGTGTCTTCAGTGCCTGTCATACATGCTTTTTTCTGATTCTGTATGAACTGCATGATGCTGACCACCTTTGGTGTGTGGTGACAGATCGGTTGGTGTGGAACTGGGACAGGTGAAGATTTCTGCATGAAGTGAGGTCAGGTAAAACACTCTGAACAGACATGCGACAGCCCAGCCAACCAGAAGGAGCTATCTAAGGGGTATCACCCCTCTGAAGTCAACTCTCAACGTGGATCTTTCACAAACAAAACAAAAACAAACAAAATCCCCTAAGAGTGGGGAACATTCACAAAGAAAACTTCTTCCTGAAATGAAATCAGCTACTGAAGATATCAACAACATTCTCTAGAAGTTGGGAGTACAGACAACCCTGTTGGTATGAAATGAGGTCAACTGAATACTCCTCACAGACCAAAGCTGGGAACCCAAACAGCCGTTTGTTGTCAAACTCAACAATGAGATGATGCCAATTTCAGTTTAGTGTTTCTATCACATGCTGGTGATTGTAGACTCTGAATCAACAGCATTTCTTCCAATGAAATGTTACTGTTAACAAGGCTGCACCCAAGCAGATGAGTGATGTGAATGTTGATCGAAGTAGAGGGGTCAGGCTTGACCAGCGCACAGCGTGTGTGACACAGACCAGCAGAGAGAGAAACCACACCTATGTACAGTGTGTGTGACACAGACCAGCAGAGAGAATGCACACCTATGTACAGTGTGTGTGACACAGAGACAGCAGAGAGAATGCACACCTATGTACAGTGTGTGTGACAGAGACCAACAGACACAATCCTCACCTATGCCAGTGTGTGTGTGACACAGACCAACAGACACAATCCACACCTATGCCCAGTGTGTGTGACACAGATCAACAGACACAATCTACACCTATGCCCAGTGTGTGTGACACAGACCAACAGACACAATCCTCACCTATGCACAGTGTGTGTGACACAGACCAGGAGACACAATCCACACCTATGCCCAGTGTGTGTGACACAGATCAACAGACACAATCCACACCTATGCACAGTGTGTGTGACACAGACCAACTGACACAATCCTCACTTATGCCCAGTGTGTGTGACACAGACCAACAGACACAATCCTCACCTATGCACAGTGTGTGTGTGACACAGACCAACAGACACAATCCTCACTTATGCCCAGTGTGTGTGACACAGACCAGCGGAAAAGAAACCCGATCACCAGGAAGGTTCTGTTGGTGAAGACTGTGATCACCACGCGACACGCGCACCTCAATGAACAAGACAGAGAGAGCTCACACATGCACAGAAACATTAACAAACACCACACATGCGACATGCGCACCTCAAGAGGAAGACAGAGAGAGCTCACACATGCACAGAAACATTAACACACCACCCACACATGCACATGTGCAAACACACATGCACACATGTATATACAAACATGCATGCGCCACGCACACATGCACGCATGCAAGCACGCATGTACGCATGCACACACACACAACACACACACACACACAGAAAGAAAAGGAGCAGGGCAGATGGATGTGATCACACACACACACACACACACACACACACACCACACACACCTGTCCAATCATGTTGCATATATGGCCCAGCCAGCTACGAGGGCCCAGTCAGCAAGAACAGGACACATTCAGCTCCCCAGGCCAAAATCCCCCACAACCACGTCAACTCCAACAGACAAACCAAACATGAATTATGGCCCACATCCATTTCAGCTTCATCAGGGAGGTGTTACTGCGTGTGGACCAGTCCATATACATTACACCACAACCACAAAGTTTTGAGAGCACACTGCACATGATTTTGCAGCTGATGGAGAAATGAATTCATGACTAAGATGAGAGAACTGAAGATGAGGGTCCCACTAATCCCACGCTCAATGAACTCTACTGACCCCCTTTGGTTTCAACAGTGTCCATGACCCACACCCAATGAACAATACTGATCTCCTTTAAACAAAGTGAAATCCCACCAGGCAAAACACCTGGGAACAAAGTCTTCCAGTATATCAACAATAACAGCTTGTGTCTACTGCTCTGCACATCCCAACACATACACTATACAGACAGACAGACAGACAGAAAGATATATAATATCCAGGAGCTAAGACCAGAGAGAGACTGACTGAGAGATATTGAGTATCAAGCCACTGATAAGACAGACAGAAGGATATATAGTATCCAGGAGCTAAGACCAGAGAGAGACTGACTGAGAGATATTGAGTATCAAGCCACTGATAAGACAGACAGAAGGATATATAGTATCCAGGAGCTAAGACCAGAGAGAGACTGACTGAGAGATATTGAGTATCTAGCCACTGATAAGACGACAGAGAGAAAGATATATAGTATCCAGGAGCTAAGACCAGAGAGAGACTGACTGAGAGATACTGAGTATGTAGCCACTGATAAGACAGACAGAAAGAGATATATAGTATCCAGGAGCTAAGACCAGAGAGAGACTGACTGAGAGATATGGAGTATGTAGCCACTGATAAGACAGAGGATCAGTAACACAGAAAGATTCAGAGCATTCATCATAAAGGAAAGCGACAGACAGAAAGAAAGAGACAAGAGTATCTAGCGACTAAGGAGAGAAACAGACTGCAAGACTGAACGATGCACTTACCCTGCAATAATGGCACAGAAACAGAAATACAGAACACCAGTCACTGTGGCAAAGCAGTTTTGGCATGGCGGATTCCCAGCTGGGGATTCGATTCCCATCAGAGCAATTTATGTTCATGGGAATTTCGGCTCGTGACCAGCTTGTACCCAGGTTGAGTTTGCTGGATACTAAACTGGAAGACTGGCAACCACACACAATTGGGTTTTCATCCACCTGAAGTATGCATGCGCCTTCGAAAGAAATTGTTCAAAACTGCCCGACCAGCTCTGTGGTTGTCTCTGTATCTCTTGGGCTGGTTTGATGCGTGGATGTATTATGAAAGTTTGAGTAGAATACAGCCCAGTCGTGCAGTCTCTGACCAGAATGGACCTCCAAAGCATCATCTTCATCATTCTCATCGATTAGTATGAAAAACGTGTAAAAGTATGCAGCCCATAGGCCCGGCTGTCATGGTGATCTGAGTTTCATGGTGATACGGAGTATCAAGCAACTAGGAAAGAGACAGACAGGCAGATGGAAAGCAATTAAAGAGCAAAACAGAAGGAAAGCTACAGAGTATCTAGCTACTAAGAAAGCACAGACAGACAGACAGACAAACAGAGACAAAATAATAGGCATAGAGCATCCAGCCAGTAAAAAAAGACAGATGTGTGGCGATTCATGTCAACACTGGTAGCCCTTTGATCCTCCCTTACTGCCTCCATCCCCCCCACCTCCCCTCTCTTCTCTCTCTCTCTCTCACCTCCCTCCCTCTTTCAATATTTACCAACAACAGAACAGAGCTTTGCACTGGTTTACCAACTGATCAATAAATTGAATGAACATATGGCTTACACAAGTGGCTGATATCCTGACCTGAATAACTGAATGTGTGGTGTGTGTGTGTGTATGTGTGTGTGTGTGTGTGTGTGTGTGTGTGTGTGTGTGTGTGTGTGTGGTGTGTGTGTGTGTGTGCATGCGTGTGTGCGTGCATGCATGCGTGCGTGCGTGCGTGTGTGTGTGTGCGGCATGTGTTGTGTATTTGTGTGTGCATGCACATGTGTGGCTCTGTATGTACTTCATGTCTGCGTGCATGCATGCAGGGTGTGTGTATCTGTTTGTGTGCATGCAATTCATTCTGACTCCTGTAGCTTTCAGGCATGGAGTGGCCTTTTTTTTTTTTTTTTTTTTAAGCTGCCGCCACCATATTTTTAAGTTCTTCAATGCATGTTTCAAATTCTTCTTCACTGAAGCAAATGACAGTCTGAAATCTGAAGACACAGGCAGACGGACAGGCAGAAAGACACAGAGTATCTAGCCAATAAAGACAAATAGAGACGACACAGAGAATGTCAGTATCTATGAAGACAGACAGACATGAGACAGAGACCATAAGAAGACAGACAGAACAACAGACAAGACAGATGTGTGGTCATTTAGGAGACCATCAGACTGACAGAACACAACAGAGTACCTAGCATCCCAGGGGAGGCCTACAGACAGCCGACACAGAGACAGACAGTGAACCTAGCAACTAAGACGAAGAGAGACAGAGACAGAGAGAGAGACTGAGAGAGAGAGACACACCCACACCAGACGACAGAGAGAGACAGGAGAGAGAGAGAGTGGGGAACGCGAGAGTGGGGAACGGTACCCAGCTAATGTCAAACGAACATCATTACGTGGCCAAGGACATCTCCACAGTCATATGACACACACCACAATCCCAATCTTCCATCAACAACTGCACACATACACACACACATGCATGCACACACACCACATGCACACATACACATACCACACAACACACACACACCCCCCCCCCCCCCCCCAAGCGCTCACACACAACACACACACACACACACACACACCCACACCCACACATACACTGACTGACTGAAACCATTTACTGTCAGATTAACATAGTGTTGTACTGACACACACCACACACACCACACACATACACACACACACACACGCACACACACACACACAACCGTACCTTGCACTGCTGGGTGTAGTGGCTGATATGGCTAAGGGTTAGGTGGTACAGTTAGGAGAATCCCTGGGTGAAGGCCACAAGTTGGCAAGTTCTAACACTTGCGTTCAAAAGCGGCACTGATTATTAGCTTAGCCTGCACATACCACTTCACTGGTGCATCACCAATCCCACCACACCTGGGGGGGGGGGGGGGGGGGGGGGGTGGGGGGGGGTTGGGGGGGGGGGGGGGGGGGGGGGGGGGGGGGGGGGGGGGGGTGGGGGGGGGGGGGGGGGGGGGGGGGGGGGGGGGGGGGGGGGGGGGGGGGTGGGGGGGGGGGGGGGGGGGGGGGGGGGGGGGGGGGGGGGGGGGGGGGGGGGGGGGGGGGGGGGGGGGGGGGGGGGGGGGGGGGGGGGGGGGGGGGGGGGGGGGGGGGGGGGGGGGGGGGGGGGGGGGGGGGGGGGGGGGGGGGGGGGGGTGGGGGCGGGGGGGGGGGGGGGGGGGGGGGGGGGTGGGGGGGGGGGGGGGGGGGGGGGGGGGGGGGGGGGGGGGGGGGGGGTGGGTGAGGGGGGGGGGGTGGGGGGGGGGGGGGGGGGGGGGGGGGGGGGAGGCCCCCCCCGCCGGGGGGGGGGGGCGGGCGTGGGGGGGTTGGTTTTGGTGGCCACAGGATGGGGGACTCAAATTGCACTCAGGTGCAGAATGAGAGGGCCCCACAGCTCTGATGCTTTGTACCTTTTTTTGCTATCGTCCTCTTCTTTCCTTCCTGCACACCACATCTCCTTAACTGTCTCCCTCTCCTCTCTCTCGCCGCCCTCCCCCACGCTACTGTCCTTCTCCCCTCTGTCCCTCCTTTACTCCTTTCTCCTCCCTTCTCCTGTCTCCCCTCCCTCTTCCCTTTCCTCCTTCCCTCATATCCTCTCCCATCCTTCTCTCCATCGCCTATCTCTTCTCTTGCGTTTTTCTGCGTTCCTTGTTTTTTCCCCACTTTGGGTGTTTTCGCGTGATTATCTCCCAGGATCTCCCGTTCCCGTTTCCCTTTCCTTTTCATCTAGTTTGCGTCTTTATTTCTCTTTTTTTTTTTTTTTTTTTTTTTTTCTTTTAATGTTTATTCTGATACTGGTTTCTTCTTTTGCAGCTCTCCTTCAGTTTTCCTTTTACCCCTCCTTTTCTCTCTCACCTTCTTTTGCCGATCTTCAGTTTTCCCCCTCGTGCTTCTGCTCTTACTTTCCTTCTTCCGTTCCTCTGTTACTTCCTCTCCTGACCTTTTCTTTCTTTTCTTTCCTGTTTTCGTTCTTTTCCCCTTTTATCCTGTTCCTCCTCCATCTCCCTGACGTTCATTCTCTTCCTGTTCCCTCCTGCCTCTCCTGACTTTTCTTTCCTCTTTTTCTT
>JADBJO010000004.1:1683185-1684641 GCA_016801955.1 Conus betulinus | reverse complement strand
TTTCCAGAAAGGTCTGGCATTTGAACAAGAAGGGTTAGACTTGAACAGGTTTGTGAACTGGAACACAAACTACTGAAAACAGTGAAACATTAAGCGGTAAGTCGGACAGGACTAAGGTAAGCCCAAAACGGGAGGAATATGCAATAGAAAATACAAACGGAATAGAATCACGTTATTTGAAAAGAAAAAAGGCTGCAAAATTATCAGACCGGAAACTTTCAAAGGAGTAACACACACACACACACACACACACACACACACACACACCACACACACACCACACACACACGCACGCACGCACGCACGCACGCACGCACGACGCACACACACACACACACGTGCGCGCGCGCGCACGCACGCACGCACGCACACACACACACCACACACACCACACACACACACACACACCACACATGCACGCACGCAGTCACGCACACATATACGCGCGTATCACGAGAACGACTCAGATGGCCAGTCAGGACAGGAAAACAGACAGACAAGCAACAGGGCAGACGAAGAGAAACAGAGAGACAAACAGAAAAATATATACTACTTTGTCCCATTTTTTTTTCATATGTTTCTCATGTTATTTCATCATTCATTTCATTCTACCATATACTATGTATCACCCTGTGTTTTTCTGCCATTCTACAACCTTTCTTTTTTTTGTTTCTTTCTTCTGCAGAATATTCCAGAGGGGGCGGCAACTTGAAATCCTACTACAGAGCTCACGGGTAGAAGATCCAACCTCATCATCCATCGCCTGAGGTCTTCAGGCCCCCCACCCCCACCCCAGATGTTGTGGTGTCCTCGACCCCCACCACACCATCAACCCGTCGCCTTGCTACTAAGATCAGGGATTACCTGCTGATTAGTTGATCTGGATCTCAGCAGTCACACTTGGCGTCTCCGCTCTTGTGCTGATTTGTGAGCGGTGGGAGCTGTTAAGACACTGAGCTTCCAAGCTATCAACAGTTGGTGAAAGAACTGAGCGAGGTTCATCCGTACCACCATCAACGGATGAAGTAGCATGTGACGTGCATCAGAAGCGACAGGCGATGTGCATTTAGCTGTCAGTTCATGACATGATTCATTATTAACTGACGTATCTTTGAGTCACCGACGGTCGAGGAGACGCTTAGAGGTATCCCTTGGAAAGATCTATAGGTGGTGAGGTATTGAACCAAGTTCAAGTTTGAGGAATCAATGGTTGATGAGTTGACATGTTATGTACGTATTGCATCTAGACCCGTTGTTTGGGTGTCCTGCAACGTGTTTTGAACCGTCAGTGGTTGATTAGATATCAAGTGACGGGCATTAAAGTGATACCATATCATGCGATATGCATTTGAGGCGTTAACAGTTGGTGGGTGTTTGAATCACTGACAATTAACTAGATAACAAGCGTTTCCTTATTTGAGGTACCACCAGCATGTCAATCTATACGAAGTGACAT
>JADBJO010000004.1:1673185-1675685 GCA_016801955.1 Conus betulinus | reverse complement strand
GCTGACAATGATGTATGTGGAGAGACACTGGCATACAGAGGCATAGGAATAGTATAGATATGTGAGTAAATATTCAGGATTGCTGTACTCTGCCCTTTGTTCTACTGGTTCACGTAGACTGGGAAAACAAGCAATGTATGTAAATATGTATGTACAAACAAACGCAAACATGGACATGGATAGATGTGTGTGTGTGTGCGTGTGCGTGTGCGTGCGTGCGTGCGTGCGTGCGTGTGTGTGTGTGTGTGTGTGTGTGTGTGTGTGTGTGTGTGGTGTGTGTACGCGCGCGCGCGCATACACACGTACAGTTATATTTTTTTGCCGTCCTGCCTCTGTCTTACTCATTTACTGTGACTGGGAGACACGCAAATATATGAAAAAAAGACAAAAATGGGCACATACAAAAACTGAAATATAAAACATATGGGTGTACATATTCAAGGTTACCGTTCTCTGCACTCTGTTCTAGTGGTTGATCTAGACTTGTGACAAGCGGACATATGTGGATATATGGACATGGGCACATACAAACATAGAGATATATAGGAACTATACAGGTGTTCAGTTCTATAGTCATAGTTGCCATACTCTGCGTTGTATTCAACCGATTTATAAAAACGAAGAGGTGTTCAAGATATAGATCGATACCTAGACAGGGGCTCATACAGACATCAAATATTCTTGATATATTCGTATTTTTCATACATTGCTTTCTGTTCTATTCCTCCACGGAGATTGAAGACCAAGCAGATATGTGGGAACATATAGATATAGGCACACACAAACGTAGGAATATATATATATATATATATATATATATATATATATATATATATATATATATATATATAAATATGCTAAAACGCCTAATAAAAATCTGAAAGTGCTCAACCCCTTGGGGAGCAACATCTGTTAAAAAGGATGATAAAAGGAAGTTTTAAAAACCCAACAGATCTGTTTCGAGCCAGCGCTCTCGTCAGGATGGTTTTGGGGCGCCTACTGCCGGTGTTATATGGCCTGATGTCACTGTTTGCACGTGCGGGTTGGCTGCACGTATTGTTCGGTTTTTTGGGGGGGTTGTTTTACAGTTGCAAATCATTTTTCCACACCAAGAAAACTTTACTCTACAGCAGAAATGACAACAATCCAAGAACCATTGAAAACAAGAAAAAAGAACTATGCAAAATTTTCCAAAACCATAACTTAAAAATCACCATCGAAGCAAACAAAAAGGTAGTGAACTACTTAGACATAACACTTGACCTCAACAACCACATATATAAACCATACAAGAAACCTAATGACACACACCCATTTATGTAAACATCAATAGCAACCACCCACCATCTATACTAAAAACCATACCCAATGGCATAAACAAGAGATTATCTAATCTGTCACATAATGAAAGAGTATTCAACAATGCAGCAGCAGAATACCAAGAGGCATTGCAAAAAAAGTGGTTACAGCTACAAACTACAATACAACCCAGATAACAACATGAACAAAAACAAAAAAAAGCAGGAAAAGGAAAATCACATGGTACAACCCTCCATATGATGGACGAGTAAAAACAAACGTAGGAAAAGAATTTTTTCAAAATTTTGACAGCATCCTTCCCAAAAGAACACAAAATGTGTCCAAAATATTCAACAAGAACACCATCAAACTATCATATTCATGCATGCCTAACCTTAAAAACATAATTGATTCATCCAACAAAATGAAAAGCAACACAGCAAAGAAGGGTGAAGAAAGGAAATCCTGCAATTGTGCTAAAAAAGAACAGTGTCCTTAAGCAACAAATGCCTCTATAACAACATTGTATACCAAGCCACTGTGACATCAGAAAATGAAAAAGAAACATACATAGGGATCACTGAAAATCACTTCAAAACCAGATACGCAAACCATAAACAGTCATTCAACAAAGAAAAATACAAAAACCAAACAGAACTGAGCAAATATATTTGGAGACTTAAAGACAAAAAAAAAAACTATAACATATCCTGGAAAATCATAAAAAAGGGGCATCACCATACAACAACATTTCAAAAGAGATGCAACCTATGTTCAACAGAAAAATGGTTAATACTATGCAAACCATACTTAGCAACTCTAAACACTAAAGTAGAAATAGTAAACAACTGCAGGCACAAATGGAAATCGTTGTCAGCAAACGCACCCTGAACTGTAAACAACCCCCCCAAAAAAACGAACAATACGTGCAGCCAACCGCACGTGCAAACAGTGACATCAGGCCATATAACACCGGCAGTAGGCGCCCCCAAAAACCATCCTGACGAGAGCGCTGGCTCGAAACAGATCTGTTTGAGCTCCTCATGTTGAGCACTGTGGCCTGGTGAATTTCAAAAAATGGAGGAAATTAATTTTAGACAATCGACAAAAAATATACCATTTTCCAACCCGCAGTTCTACTTAAAAAGATTAATAGAACAAACTGAAATGAAAATTCGTACGAAACATGAGATGGAAAGCA
>JADBJO010000004.1:1660685-1665685 GCA_016801955.1 Conus betulinus | reverse complement strand
ACAAGGTGATTTTAGAATTCCAAGTCACTCTTTGTGCCCACACCGTCTGGACCCTTAGACAGAGAGACAGACAGACAGACAGATTGACAGATATACAACACAGACACACACACACACACACACACACACACACACACACACACACACACACACACACACACAGAGCGACATCAAACAGGATGCAATCAAAAGAAAATCAAATAAAGAAACAAACAACTAGATACATAAGTAAACGAGTAAGTAAATGAATCAATGAAGAAATGAATGAATAAATATAAAATAAATAAATAAATGAATATAAAGAAAGAAAGAGATGAACATCAACTAAGCAAAGAAGAAGTTAGTATATAAACAGAAGAAGAAGAAAGAAGAAGAAGAAGAAGGAGAAGAAGAAGAAACTATGAAAGTGCTCGGGAGAACACAGACCCTAATCAAGATCCAACGGATCCTGGATCTACCTATAATACGGATCTACACCATGTTTTCGGCAAACAAATCTACAGAGTTTGTCCTTGAAGCAAACTGCCCTTTTCATCAAGTGTTGATAACCATTGGGCTCTATGTTCCTGCAAACATTTCCTCAACAGATTTCAGATCCACTCTATGATCCAGATCCGTGAAAAACAAACCCGCCGCAAGAAATCAAAGCTTCGCTCCTTGGCTACATTCCGTCAAGTTTCATTCAGATCGGTTCAGTAGTTGTAGAGGTCTTCGTGGTCAGCGTATCCTGAAATCCGTCCTCCGATCCCAACCCGGATCACGGGTCTGCACCAACAGTGTGTGGATCCGTTCGTCGTGGGCAAAAGGGTCGTCTTTCCACTGAATTTCATGAAAATGGATTCAGTAGTGGGTTTTCTTTCCCCTTCTTCTTTTCTTTTCTCTCTTTTTTCCGTTCTTTTTCTTCTTCGTTTCTTTTTTTTTTTTTTTTTTCGCCATCTACTTTTTTTTTTTCCTTTTTGAAGGCTCGCTGACAGGTCGAAAAACAAAGAATGAAACTTCTTTAGTTGACAAAATCCAACGGAGGAAAGAAGAGAGAATTGGGGAAGGGGCGTTCGGTTTTGTTTTTATGTGCTTGTTGGTTTGTTTGTTTCTTTGTCTTCACTTTTCTGCAGTGCCTACATTCAAAACTTGTGTTGGAAAGCTGTTTCATGAGGTTCCATAGGAGACACCTGAGAGACAGTGACGTCGGACAGGGAACAAGCACCAGTATGGAACCAGACTTTTCTTCTTGCGCTGTTGCTGGAATTGCTGAAAGACAATGTTCAGATAGATGAATATGTTGACAAACGAATGACGAAAGCAAAATCAAACAAAATTAGGTATACACATGCACGTACACATTCGGGCGAATCTGCACACATGTACGCACTAGCACTCTTAGGCACGCTTGCGCTACTCTCTCTCTCTCTCTCTCTCTCTCTCTCTCTCTCTCTCTCTCTCTCACACACACACACACACACACACACACACACAAACAAACACGCACGCACACGCACGCACGAACACGTGCGCGCGCTCATGCACAAGAGAGAGAGGAGAGAGAGAGAGGAGAGAGAGAGGAGGAGGGGAGAGGGGAGAGAGGGGAGACGAGAGAGAGAGAGAGAGGAGAGAGAGAGAGAGAGAGAGAGGGAGAATAGAGAGGAGGGGAATAACGATCATTTTACCAAGCGGAAAGCGGACAAGCTAAACAGTTCTTTTTTACACCATGTCCTGACAGAAACAGGCAGAACAGAAAATATCTATTACTTAGAAGACGTTCCCCGCTGTCCCATCATCGCTTCCACCCCAACCTCCCTTCCCTACCCGAATCCGTATTCAGAGTAAGAGAACAAATCGAGAGAGAGAGAGAGAGAGAGAGAGAGAGAGAGAGAGAGGAGAGAGGAGAGAGAGAGAGAGAGAGAGAGAGAGAGGGAGGGAGCGAGAGAGAGAGGGAGAGAGAGAAAGAGAGAGAGGAGAGAGTGAGGTCGATCAAACAGGAGTTAAAGAAAAGTTAAACAAAAACAAAACAGAAAATGAAAAAAAAAAAAGAAATACGGTCGAACGCAGACCCCACGCAAGGTCTGTCAGATCCTGGATCCCGCTATTCAATACGAATCCGGACCACGGATCCGAAAAAAAAAAAAAAAAAAAAAAAAAAAAAAAAAAAAAAAAAAAAAACGAGTTTGTCCTTGAGGCGCACTCTGTCAAGTTTCAATTAACATCAATCTGATAGTTTTTGCATAATCTTAATGAACGGATTTTCGAGTTCCCTTAAAATCGGTTCGTCAGTTTTGTAGGCCATACAGATCTTGGATCCGTCCTTCGGTCCAAATGAGCACTACGGATCTGCACCAAAATTGGATGGATCCATCCAAAGGGCCAGATTCCATTTTCCCGTTCACTTTGATTCAGATTGGTTGTGTAATTTCTTTTTTTTCTTTCGTTCAATCTTCTTTTCTTTCTTTCCTTTTTTTTTTTTTTTTTTTTTGTGCTGTCCAACTTATGAGCCACTCAGAGGCAGTGCACCCACGCCGCTCATTCCGACACCCCGTCCACAACCCACAGCCGGCCGGTCCCACCGCAGCCCCGGCACCGGCAATCCATAGGGAGCAGTCAATGTCAAGTCGTCAAGGGGCAACCCACTGGAGGAGACACTGCACTGCTGCCGAGTCACTTCGGTGGTGTTCAGTGGCGCCTGTTCTGATCTAACATACGCAGGACGCCACCTACTAAGCCCCCTACTGACGACAATAATTGCTTAGTCGCGGAGCCGGCGTGAGTGAGCTCTCCCTCCGGAGGGCGCCACCACGTCCGTCCAATGACAGCCCCCATGGACTCGCCGATACCGGTGACCCCGACGGAACCAAACCAAGGCCACAGACGTGGAGAAGACATCGAAACTGAGGTCACCATGAGAGCAGGCATGAAGGGCCACAGAATTTGAGACTTTTTTTTTTTTTAATGCTGATCGATGAGAATGAGGATGATGAAGATGATGCTACGGATTTCCATTTCGGTCTGAGACTACATGACAGGGCTGTACTCTACGCTTCCTTTCATAATATATCCCGGCGTCAACCAGGCCCGAGAGATACAGGCACCTGCAGTGTTGGTCAGGAAATTTGAGCAACACTCTCAGAGACGCATCCATTAAGTGGATGAAACTCGACTGTGTGGTCCCAGTCTTCCCAACTGAGTCCGCAGCAAAACTCAACTCTGGGTAGGAGCCGGTCGGGGCAGAAAAACCCACATGACTCTGATGGGATTCGAACCCACGACCTCCATTTCTGTCATTTCTGTTTTTCTTTCTTTCTATTTCTTTCTTTCTTTTTTTTGTAATTCTTTCATTGTTTCTTTCTTTCATTTTTTCTCTTTTCATTCTTTCCTGTTTTTTTTTCTTTAATCCAGCAGATTCCGTAACGGGCTGAAGGAAAAAAAGAAAAAAAGAATTGGTGGTAAAAAAAAACAACAACAAAAAAAACCTTCCTTGGTTGACATAATGAAAGGAAGCAGAGAAACAAGGAATTGAGTGAAAGGGTGATTACTTTTCTTGGCTTGTTTGTGTTTTTCTGTCTGTCTGTCTGCCTGTTTGTTTGTTTTCGTTTGTCTTCATTCTTCTGCACTGCCTGTATTTGAAATCTGTGTGTGAAAGCTGTTTTATGGCGTTCCATATCAGGCACATGAGAGGCAGTGACGTCAACCAGGATATTAGAAACAAAATGAAAATGGCCTCTTCAACTGTTGCTGGACTCGCTTACAGGCAATGTTTAATTAGCGGAAGAGAAGAGACTGTCAAATGCAACGAACAAATGCAAAACCAGAAGAAAATACATACGTACGTGCATGCACGCGCGCGCGCGCGCGCGCACACACACACTCACACTTCTCTCTCTCTCTCTCTCCTCTCTCTCTCTCTCATGGTTTTCACTGTCAGTTACAGACCTGGTCCAGGACGCGACGAACAACTGTAAACATGTTATTCAGTTTGTAACCTGGGTTGGCAAAAAAAGAAGGGAAAGATAGAGGAAGAAAAAAAAAAGAAAGAAAAAAAAAGCATCATTATCTGGGGATGATGTTGTTTTTCTTCTTTCGCTCCACACTCTATGGATTTTAGGATCTGTTGAAAAGTCTGCAGACAGTTTCTGGCACTTTAGGTCCAGCAGTGAATCTTCGTGATTATGAAATTCTTGTTTTCAGAGAGGAACCATCCCCCACGGTCAAGGAGTTCGTCCTATTGAGTTAAGAATTTGGTTTTAATGAAAAAAACGGAGCCGTTTTTGTTTTTAGGCATTGTGCTAAAGTGGTTTTCAATGAACCATAGAAATAACGAATAACAGAAAGTACAGATCAGAGCAATATGAGCTGAGGAAAAAAAAGGGTTGGTCAGTTTGTTTGTTTGTTTTTTTTGTTTTGTTTTTTTTTGCTTTGTTTTGTTTTGTTTTGTTTTTCAAAAACTGATCACGCGATGGGTACATCGTCATGTTTGTCAACTGAGCTCTGGGGAATCACAAAATGTCAGTGCATTGAATCCGTTCGCTAGTTGTTTATATTTAAATGATCATCAAATATAGATCTACAGACAGCAAACACGATGATTTGTTGGAGAAACTGGTGAATACTCTTTCGTGTTTTGACAGTACTTTCAGGTCCATAAAATACTGATTTTAAGCTGGAAAAATATCATTCTTACCTTTCCCAAACACTTTCCTGGATACGTTACCGACATTTCAATTTTCAAGTCTTGGCTTTTCAGAAGTACTCATTTAGGGTGACGTCGAAAATGTCGTTTCAAAATGTGTCTGCTATATGAACATGCGAACAAAAAACCGCCGAGAACAACGTGTGTTAAGCTTGTCGTATCCCAAAACTGGAGGGCAGATTTTTTTTTTTTTTTTCACTGTAGCAATCTTCTCGCGTCAAGATCATCTAAATAATTCCTACAACACCCCGGATACCTTTCTAGGTCAAATGTCGCGAGGCACTTGTACACTTGTAAACATCGCGAGGCACTTGTACACTTG
>JADBJO010000004.1:1652500-1656092 GCA_016801955.1 Conus betulinus | reverse complement strand
GTGTGGGGTGTGTACCCAGGGGGTATTATTTTCCTTTTCGAAGGGGCATATTGGTGTTTTGTGATAAAAATCCCGACCGAATCTCTGGTTGTGGAACGGTATTTTTTTTTTTTTTTTAAATAAACACGAGAAACAAAGAACCGTTTGGGATGGTTTTCGTTTTCTTTCGTACTTATACATTAGATTCAAAGAAGTTCAACGGAAACAAGCTGAAACAGAAAATGTTGCTGAAAGCTGTGAGAAAGGAAATGGTGAAAAGGCGTTTCGACCTCCTTGGTCTTCTTCAGGCAGGACACACATTATTCAAGACAATGAAAGGTGCGGAGAAACGAACAAATGACTTATCTATCCCTCTCCTCAAATCCTCACCCCATTGTAGAAATAACACAGAAACAATGCTGACGAACGCTAGTTTTCTACCCAACTACTTCGCCATATATGACAGAGAAGTGAAGGTTGGGAAGAGTTACGCCTGAGGGCTGTCGGAATAATCACACAGAAAGACGAAACAATGCTGACCGAACGCTAGTTTACTTCGCCCATATCTGACAGAGAAGTGAAGTGAGGGTGTCGGAGAATGCTGACGAACGCTGAGGGCTGTCATAAACAGTTTGAAGTGAAGGTTCGACAGAAACACAATGTTCGACGAACAGAACGCTAGTTTAGTTACTTCGCCATATCTGACAGAGAAGTGAAGGTTGGAGAGTTACGCGTGAGGGCACCGAGTCGTCTGGTATATATAGTCCTTCGTTGTGGTGTGGCCATGTATTCATTGTACTGTTTTGTATCATGTCGGGGTGTGTAAACGTTGTGCCATATTCATTGAACTGGGCTGTGTGATATCCCCGATATTGTGCTGTGTTACATGATTGTTGATATTCCCTGTCACAGTGGCATTATTTGTGTATTGACCAATATGGTGTTACATTGCGCCGTGTTCAAGGGTACCGTGCTGCAGTGTGTTGTGAGGTTCTAACGTACATATACTGTGTTGTAAGGTTCTAACGTACATATACTGTGTTGTGAGGTTCTAACGTGTGTGTATGTATATATATATAATAAACTAATAAATTCCTAGGATAAGTACCGATCACCATTCCAGCAACTTAAAGAGCAGCTTGGTGTTGCAATGACTATAAGAAATATTGAATTATAAACAAAGCTTGCTATTATGTGTTAGATTGTAGAAATAGAGGGGTGATAAGCCTTCCTATCTGCAGTGGTAGATAATTCTGCCTAACTGACAGTATGTGTTTGAGTGGGTGAACAGGGAATAATAAATGCTTCTCAAAATGAACCTTCCGCAAGTTTATAGTCTTCAAAGGGAGAGACATCTCCAATGGGGGAAAGCTCACTAACATATAACTCCTGGTCGGAAGCTCACTAACATGTAACTCCTGGTCATATACGTTATTTCGAAATATAACTCCTGGTCATATACGGAATTTCGAAATGTCATATACGGTATTCCGAAATCTGATTGTTTCTCCTCAGTGACCGCGGAAAGTGGTAATTTGACTCCTTTGCCTTTTCGGTTTTAAGAAGAATGCTATCCCAGAAAAAGACTGGTGTGCAAATACCGTAGTATGTTTGTTGAGTTTTCAAAAAACCAAATCAAAGTGTCACCTAAGAAGCAAAAGAAAATCATAAAAGAGCAAAACAAGCTACATTTCTTGTGAAAAGTAGAAAAAATATAAAAAAAAGATATCCTCTTAAGACACAAGTGCTGAGGGCCAGTTCTTGGAATGAATCCGCAAGGGACTAAATTACAATAAACTAATAAATTCCAAGGATAAGTACCGAGCACCATTCCAGCAACTTACAGAGCAGCTTGGTGTTGCAATGAGTGCAAGAAATATTGAAATTATAAACTGTGCTGTGTTGTGTTGTTCTGTGTTGTAAGGTTCTAACGTATATATACTGTGCTGTGTCGTGTTGTTCTGTCTTGTAAGATTCTAACGTATACATACTGTGTTGTGTTGTGTTGTTCTGTGTTGTAAGGTTCTAACGTATGTATGCTGTGCTGTGTTGCATTGCACCAGGTTGCGTTGTGATTTGTTGCATTATGTCGTTGTGTGTGGTGTTGTTCCATGTCGTGTTGTATTGTAAGTGTTATATGTTGTGTTGTCTTGGGCTGCGTTGTATAGTACCATTCTGCATTGTATTGTCTGTATTGTGCTGTGTTGTATTGTACCATGTTGTACTGTGTTCTGCCGTTATTGATGTACTAGGTTATGCTGTGCTGTACTATTGTGTATTGTACCATGCTGAACTGTGTTGTGTTGTTATGTACTTACCATGTTGTGCTGTTATATATTGTACCATGTTGTACCGTGTTGTGTGTTGTTATGTATTGTACCATGTTGTACCGTGTTGTGTTGCTTATGTATTGTACCATGTTGTACCGTGTTGTGTTGTGTTGTGTATTGTACCATGTTGTACCGTGTTGTGTTGTTATGTATTGTACCGTGTTGTGTTGTGTATTGTACCATGTTGTACCATGTTGTGTTGTTATGTATTGTACCATGTTGTACCGTGTTGTGTTGTGTATTGTGCCATGTTGTACCGTGTTGTGTTGTGTATTGTACCATGTTGTACCGTGTTGTGTTGTTATGCATTGTACCATGTTGTACCGTGTTGTGTATTGTATCATGTGTACCGTGTTGTGTTGTTATGTATTGTACCATGTTGTACCGTGTTGTGTTGTGCATTGTACCATGTTGTGCCGTGTTGTGTTGTTATGTATTGTACCATGTTGTGTTGTTATGTACTGTTGTACTATGTTGTACCGTGCAGTGTTATGTTGTTATGTATTGTACTATGTTGTACCATGTTGTGTTAAGTACTGTACTATGTTGTACCATGTTGTGTTGTTATGTACTGTGCTAGGTTGTACCGTGTTGTGTTGTTATGTATTGTACCGTGTTGTGTTGTTATGTACTGTACTATGTTGTACCGTGTTGTGTTGTTATATATTGTACTATGTTGTACCATGTGTGTTGTTATGCACTGTACTATGTTGTACCGTATTGTGTTGTTATGTACTGTACTATGTTGTACCGTGTTGTGTTGTTATGTATTGTACCAAGTTGTACCGTGTTGTGTTGTTATGTATTGTACCATGTTGTGCTGTGTTGTGCCGTCATGTATTGTACCATGTTGCACTTTGTTGTACCGTTATGTATTGTACCATGTTGTACTGTGTTGTGCCAATATGTACTGTACCGTGTTATACTGTGATGTGATGTGATGTGATGTATTGTACCATGTTGTACTGTTATATATTGTACCGTGTTGTACTGTTGTGTGCTGTTACATATTGTACCATATTGTACTGTGTTGTGCTGTGTTGTAATGTACTGTGTTGTGCTGTGTTGTAATGTACCATGTTGTTCTGTGTTGTGCTGTTATATATTGTACCATGTTGTACTGTACCGTGTTGTGCTGTGTTGTAATGTACCATGTTGTGCTGTTATATATTGTACCGTGTTGTGCTGTGTTGTGCTGTATCATAATGTACCATGTTGTACTGTGTTGTGCTATTACATATTGTAATTGTACGATGTTGTACTGTGTTGTATTGTACCGTGTT
>JADBJO010000004.1:1627500-1630000 GCA_016801955.1 Conus betulinus | reverse complement strand
GTGTATCGGCGAGTACCTGTATCACAATGTTACGCATACCATACCAGATGTACAGTGGAGTACAGTGCTTTCAGCTCAAGGACTTGGAGTATATGCAACAGAACAGGTATAGTGCGATTCAGTTTACAATCTACCAAACTCAAGGACTCTCACAACAGGAGAGAACATGAATGGGGGGGGAGTACGTGTGTCTCGCCGACAACCTATGTCTTTAGTACAGTTTTCCTTAATCGGCGAATGGAATACAGTACAGTACAAAGACACTACACTACACTACCTAACTGTGTATAGGCGATTTCCTGTTTTTACAATCTACCAAGCAATGTAGTATGCTACAAAGAATACGTTTTGTGCTTTCAGCTCAACAGTTTCACGGACAGAATATGAAGGGGGGGGGGGGGGGGGGGGGTACTTGTATTTTGGCGACTGCCTGCGTCATAATACAATGCATTTTTCCTATGATACGAATGCAACGATATGCAAGACATTGCAGTATAAACATATTTCAGTGCAAGGCAGTGCAGTACAGCGCAATGGATTCGTTTCCTGCTTGGAGTACAACGGCTTTTGCCTAGAATGCCACTTTTTTTTCCTTAATCGGCGAATATCTGTGTCACGATACAAACACTGCATGGAACAAAACGCGTGTAAAACAGTATATCAGAACACAGTACGATGCAATGAAACACAATACAGGCCACTACACTACACTACACTACACCACACTACACTACACTACACTACACTACACCACACCACACACACACACACCATGTCACACCACGTCACACCACGTAACACCACACCACACCACACCACACCACACCACACAACACACCACACCACACACACAACACTACTCTTCAGTACTCTATATTCTACTACACTACACAACAACGCAATACATACGAAGCAATACAACACGATACGCTACAATACAATATAAAAAATACAGTGCAATACAATTCAGTGACCACGTTTCGTGCTTTCAGCTCAACTGCTGCACGCAGAACACCAAGCATGGGGGTACTTGTGTACTGACGACGACTACCTACGTCACAGTACACTTCTATACAACACACAATGCAATGCAGTCTAGTGTATTACATCCCAACGCAAATACAGTACAGTACACTACAGTACACTACAGTACACTACACTACACTACACTACACATACAATACAATACAATACAATACAATACCACGCAAAGCAATACGAAGCAGTATAATAACTACAATGCAATACATTACAATACAATACGACGACACGTTCTGTGCTTTCAACTCCACGGCTTCGCACAGAACACCAGCATGGGGGTGTACCTGTGTATTGGCAGCTACCTGTGTCACAGTACAAGACAGCGCAACACAATACACAGCCAATGTACAATGTAACACAGGCCACAGTGTACTACAGTGATTCTGTGTTGTGCTTTCAGCTCAACGGCTTCACGCAGAGTGCCGGCATGGGGGAGTTCTTGTGCATCGGCGACTACCTGTGTCTGTACTGTGAGGAGACCGAGGGATATGTGTACAGCTACCAGTCCAGGTCTGTCTCTCTGTTGCTTGGTCCGTCTGTGCCGTCCACAGCTAAGAGTCTTTGTCTGTCTTTGTCTGTCTTTGTCTGTTCTGTCTGTCTGTCTGTCTGCCTGTCTGTCTGTCTGTCTGCCTGTCTGTAAGTAGGTAAGCGGTCACTCCAAGTCTGTCTAGTCTTGCGTGTGCGTGTGTGTTTGCGTGCGTGCGTGCGTGTGTGCGTGTGTGCATGAGTGCGTGCGTGCGTGCGTGCGTACGTGTGTGTGCGTGCGTGCGTGCGGTGCGTGCGCGTGTGTGTGTGTGTGTGTGTGTGTGTGTGCACACCCATTACCGCTGGACAATCGCTGGCTTTTTTCATGCCTTTGCGTTTGATACAAGGCGTCTGGGTTCATTTATGTTCTAAATGTTTATGTGCTGATCCTTTCGCTGTGTGCCTTTACCACACACACACACACACACACACACACACACACACACACACACACACACATACACACACACACACACACACACACACACACCACACACACCAGCGTGACATCAAAGCTAGTGTTATTGGAAGAGGCGACGATAGAACAAAATCGTTACCTTCAAGCATCTCCTAGCGCTTACGCCGAGACGATGGACGGTAGAATAACATCGTCCCTTTCCATCGCCTCCTAAGAGATACGCCGAGAAGATGAACTTTTCCAAGATGCTTGTTAGGCTATCCACCAGTCGCTTCTTGAAGCTGAGGAGGACTGCATTGTTAGGCTATCCACCAGTCGCTTCTTGAAGCTGAGGAGGACTGCATTGTTAGGCTATCCACCAGTCGCTTCTTGAAGCTGAGGAGGACTGCATGGTTGTTAGGCTATCCACCAGTCGCTTCTTGAAGCTGAGGAGGACTGCATTGTTAGGCTATCCACCTGTCGCTTCTTGAAGCTGAGGAGGACGGCATTGTTTAGGCTATCCACCTGTCGCTTCTT
>JADBJO010000004.1:1617500-1622500 GCA_016801955.1 Conus betulinus | reverse complement strand
TCCTCCCAAAGAGTCCTCATTCCTTTCGTTTGAATCTGTCCGTGTGGAACCACCTGCCATGTACCTTGACGTGCGTACGAAAGGAAAGAAGGGAAATCAACTTTCAGACACAATAAGAATTATCAAAACAATGTAGTTGTACCCATCTATAAATACTCGACTCTTGAGCTAGGCTTTGGTGTATTAATTTTTGGAGTGCAGCAGCAGCAAGAAAAGGGAAACGATGCTGCTTTTTTGTAAACATTGACAGGAACCATACTACATATGAGCAAATTCCTTCTAATGTTGCTCTGTGCTTTCAGCTTAAAAAGCTGTAGAAAAGTTTCCAAATCTGTCGAAAAGTATTACTGAGAATGTGAGACAGTTTGTTCAGGGAGCAGGCAAGATTTGGATAAGACATGGAAACCCAGCCAGCCTAGTCGCAACTGTTACAGATCTTGAATGTGTTTAATTTGTTTGATTAATATCGTGATGTCACATATCATTTTCAGCAGCGCAAAGTTACGAAGAAATGGTTATCAGAACTTATTGTCTACTGAGACCAACTCCAAGTCACAAAGACATCATGTTTTTTGCATGTATTGTCACAAAGTCACTATGTTTCTATATGTCATGTCACAAATCCACAGTGTTGTTTCAAGCCGTGTCACAAACACACCATGTTTTTGCGTATGTCACAAATCCAAGATGTTTTGCATGTCATGTCACTAATCCATTATGTTTTTTACATGTCATGTCGCAAATCCATCGCGTTTTTGCATCTTTGTATTAACGCTTGATTAGCGGCAAAAACAGAATTGGCTAATCTTTACACTTTTTTTAAGCGACCCTTAAAAATACACATAGATGACAATTGTACATTAAAAAATGGAAGGTTTTACATGAGGGGTCCTCATATCACAGATGTTTCTAAGAACAATCCACCTCTTCTGCGTCTGTGGCTTTCCCGCTTATATATCTCCCCTTTGCCCTCCCTCTTCGTATTCTTTTTCACCATCGTTCATTATCATCATCACAGTCATCATCTTGTTTATGTTCTTGTGTTCTCGTTCTCGTTCTCGTTCTTGTCCTTCTTCTTCTTCTTCTTCTTCTTCTTCTTCTTCTTCTTCTTCTTGGTTCCGACGAAGTGAAAGTCCTGAAATGACCCTTTGCGGTCGGCTGGGCTTTAAGCGACATGGTTGAATGAAATTGAGTTTTCTTCTTCTCCTGGATCCTTCTTCTTCTTCTTCTTCTTCTTCTTCTTCTTCTTTCTTTCTTCTTCTTCTTCTTCTTTCTTCTCCCTTCTTCTTCTTCTCTTCTTCTCCTTCTTCTTCTTTTCTTCTCTTCTTTCTTCTTCTTCTTCTCTTTCTTATTCTTTCTTCTTCCTCTCCTTCTTCTTCTTCTTCTTCTTCCTTCTTCTTCTTCTCTTTCTTCTTCTGCTCCTCTTCTTCTTCTTCTTCTTCCTCTCTTCTCCTTCTTCTTCTTCTTCTTCTTCTTCTTCTTCTTCTTCTTCTTTGTCTTCTTCTGCTTCTGCTTCCTCTTCTTCACTCATTCTCTGACTTAGTCTGCTCGCCAAGCAGAAGTTTCGCTATATCTCCTCATTTTTCTCATTACCTGTACGACATGTCTGACTGAAAAGATGAATGGTCCAGGAGTTTCCAGTGTGTGTATATTGCTGTCTGTCTTCTTCTTCTTCTCTTCTTCTTTCTTCTTTCTTCTTCTTCTCCGTTCTCGTGCGTGTGTTTGTGTTTTTGCGTGCGTGTGTATGCGTCTCTCTCTCTCTCTCTCTCTCTCTCTCTCTCTCCTCTCTCTCTCTCTCTCTCTCTCTATCTCTCTCTCTCTTTCTGTAAGAATATATCGTCAGTTTGCGTTAGCACAATTATTTGATTGGTCATTGATTCATGTCATGGTGCAGCTTTGAATTTATTTTTTCTTTGTTCTTTGTTTGTTAGTGGGCAGTATAGTCCGAGCGCCTTTAATGTGCCTAATTCTTACCCATTAAAGATTCAATCAATCAGTCCTCCATCCTCAGTCCTCCTCCTCCTCACTCCTCTTCCTACTCCTTCATTCTTATTCTTCTTTTTCTTCTTCTTCTTCTTCTCTTCTTCTGTCTTCTTCTTCTTCTTCTTCTTTCTTCTTCTTCGTCTTCTTCCTTCTTCTTATCCTCCTCCTTCACATCCTACTATCCTCTTCTTCACCTCCTTCTTCTCTCCTCTGTTTTGTATAAAAAAGGACGTAGTAGCTCTCTCTCTCTTCTCTCTCTCTCTCTCTCTCTCTCTCTCTCTCTCTCTTTCTCTCTCTCTCTCTCTCTTTCTCTCTCTCTCTCTTTCTCTATCTCTCTTTCTCTCTCTCTCTCTCTCTCTCTCTCTCTCTCTCTCTCTGACTTGTGGCACACTGTGCGTTTATCATGCTGTAAACTACGATGTAGCACAGACCTACTGTACACTGTCTACACCCCCGCCTATGACTAAGCAAGCACGACGTGACGGTGCCAGGTAGTGATAGTTGTGATGCCACGCCCTCCCGTGTGTCCAAGCGGTGGTGGACACCCAAGGGCACTCTCAGTGACCGGTCAAGCCCGTTTGTCCCGCTGGACGGCTGACATCATTGAACCACTCGCGTCGTCGGTTTTTTTTTTCTTGGGTTTTTGTTGTTATTGTGTTGTTGTTTTTTGCTTTCTTTTCTTTTTCCAACGATCAACATTGATAATGTACATGAACGTCATACAAGTTTATAAAACACGTTTCACACATTGGCTCAAATCCATCAACCCAAATTACACTGGCAAATTTCAGCATCACCGTGTTCTGATCAGGCTCCAAGGGTCGTAGACAGCATATAAACGATAAGTTAAAAAAAGTGTGTAATAAGCATTGGCCCTCTAATAATTTAATATATAGGTATATGTTTGGTAGTTCAGCCGTGTCTTTCCTTTGGTCAAAACTGTACATAGTTCATATCTTCCCCTAATTCTACAGCATACAGCAATAACTGATAGGCCAGGGGATACTTCGTCATGAAGAAACAGCTGATGAAATAGGAAAATGATGCAGAGGATCGATCAAATTCAAAATAATTTCGATTGCACCCTCCCCGTTCCTTCGCTTATCCCTGATCTCCTTCCTTCCCACGCTACCCACACTTCCCACGCTCATCCTCTTTGTACAATCACACACACATGCGCGTGTGCACGCCCCCACCCCCCCCCCAACACACACACACATATGCACTCTCGCCTCGCGTAGACACACACACACACACACACACACACACACTCTCTCTCTCTCTCTCTCCACTCTCATTCTCTCTCTCTCTCTCTCTCTCTCTCTCTCTCTCTCTCTCACACACACACACACATACACACTCTCTCTCTCTCTCTCTCTCCCACACACACACACACACACACACACACCACACACACACACACACGCACACACGCACGCACGCAGGCACGCACACCACACACACACACACACACACACACACACACACACACACACACAAACACACACACACGCGCGCGCGAGCGCGCGCGCGCGCGCGCGCTGCGCGCGCGCGCGCGAGTTCAAAAGTGGGGGGCCTATCTCAAACACACTGATACCACCAGAACGTTAACAAAGGGCATCAGGGTAGTAAAAACGACCCGTGTTGTTGTTGTTGTTGTTGTTGTTGTTGTTGTTATTTCTTTTATTGTGTGTGCTTTAGTGTGTGTGTGTGTGTGTGTGTGTGCGTGTGTGTGTGTGTGTGTGTGCGTGCGCGCGCGCGCGCGCGCGCGTTCGTGCCCTGTGTATAGATAGATAGATATAGATAGACAGACAGACACAGATACATAGATAAATAGATAGGACAGACAGACAAACTGACAGACAGAGTGTCATGACAAGAGATGTTGTTTGTAATGTTATGAAAGATTCCACTCAACTCCAGGTAGGCATGTGCTGAAAAACGGAATGGTACGAATTCGTGAGTATGGTGTGTCACCATCTTTTGCTGTATAATGTCTTAAGGAAAAAAATTGATTTGAAAAAAATCACATTTCAAAAACCTAACGGAAAAGACTTGGAGTTTCTTTCCAGAAGACCTCAGCGTCCACTTACTGGACTAAGCCTGCCTCCTGCAATTCTGAGACCTGCTAGTGGATTCTTGTAAAAGAATTAAGAAATTTTATATCGACTTTATCATGAAAATAGAAAGAAAGAGAAACGCAATGTTTTATCTGACGTATATTCACAAAGAAAGAGAGCGAATGGACAATAATCAGGAATACTTATATTCAAAATGGATGAATGCGTGGCGACCATGACAAGACAAGTGGTTTCTCGTTCTTCGTTGTCAATGTCATGTCCTAAATGTTATTTGTTTTCGCCTGAAGAAGACCCAAGAGGTCGAAATGCATTGTGTTTTGTCCTGTGCTTTATTTGGTCTGTGTTCTTGGCGGTACTATTGACCCCTCTTTTTCTAAAAAAAAAAAACAATCAATGTCTAGAGGCTGAAATTCTCGAACAGTGAAACAGTCCGAACCCACAGATGTTGCTTATAGAAAAAACAACGTTACGCTGATGCTGTTAACAATCACTTTATAAACCATCCTAATCATCATCATCATCATCATATTATCATCATCATCATCATCATCATCATCATCATCATCATCATCATCATCATCATCATTACTATCCTCGTGTTGTTGTTATTTGTCGTCTTCACCATCACCATCACAATCACAATCATCATCGTCATCCTTTTTCCCCTTCCTCCTCCTCCTCTTTTCTCCTTCTCCTTCATCCTTCTTCTCCTCATCATCATCACTGCTATCATCGTTGTTGTGTGTGTCGTCTTCATCATCATCATCACCACCACCACCACCACCACCACCACCACCACCATCACCACCACCATCATCATCATCATCATCATCATCATCATCATCACCACCCATCATCATCATCATCATTGCTACCATCGTTGCTGTTGTTAGTCTTCTTCATCACCATTACCATTACCATTAACCATCATCATCA
>JADBJO010000004.1:1612500-1615000 GCA_016801955.1 Conus betulinus | reverse complement strand
GGCAGAGAGACAAATAGACAGAGAAGTCAGTGAAGAGAAAAAAAAAAGACTTTTTTTTTCCTTTTCTTTCCTTTCGCGCATTGTTTGTCTGTTTTGTTAAGTTGAAAGAGACTGGGGTGGTTGAGAGGAGCGAGACAGACAGACAGAATCCGGTGGGAAAGGGTGGTGGTGATGGTGGTAGGACGGATAAGCGGGGTGGGGGTGGACGTGTGGGTGGTGGACATGGGGTAGTAGCGAACGGCAGAAGTCAATGGATGACACAAACGCAAACATTTCACCCACACACACCCACACCAAACCGCTCACACACCTTCGGGCCGATGGACCAGAAACAGGTTGGGAAAAAAAAAAAAAGGAGAAAAAAAAACAACTGAAGTCACATTGCCTAGCCGCCACGGGAGGTCTTTCGTGATAAGAGTTGTGTAACTGCCTACAGCTGATAGGTCGGTTCGAACGAGCGCTGGCAGTGGTGCACACATGAGAGGGGGGGGGGGGGAGGGTAGGAGTGTAACACACATTCCAGCCTGAAAGTACGAACGCGTACGTAACCGTGTTTATTCACGTACACAAGAAGTGCGATTCAAATAATTTTGCTCTCACACGCATCTAATAGTTGCTGCGGAAACATACATTAATACATACATGTGCGTGCACGTGCACGCACGCGCCGCACGCATGCACGCACGCACGCACGCACGCACAAAACACACACACACACACACACACACACACACACCACACACACACACACACACACACACACATACACACACACACACACACTTTCTTGCATGCGTACAACACGCACAATGCGCGTGTGTATATAAAACATGCATACATACATACATACATACATACATACATACATACATACATACATACATACATACATAATGAACATGCCTATACATACATACATACATACATACATACATACATACAACATACATACATACTACTACATATACATGCACACATACGCACTTACATACGTACATACATGCATGCATAGATAGATACATACATACACACATACACACATATACAGCCGCGCACGAGGACACACACACCACTCACATACACTATAATTGTACACACACATTCACGCACATACGCACACACACGCGCGCGCACGCGCGCACGAACGCACGCACGCACACACACACGCTATATTTTCATGCGTGTGCATGCACGCATATGCGCGTGCGTACATACATACTACGTAAGTACAGTACATACATACTACATACATACATACATACATACTAATACATACATACATATATACATACAACATACATACACACACACACACACACACAACACACACCCACACACACACACTCACACCCACTCGCGCGCGCGCGCGCGCGCGCATGACACGCACATACGTACACACAAATGTACACACAACCAAAACACAAGCCAACACAAACGTACACACACCAACACAAACACACCTACACAAAACAACACACACACACTCTCTCTCTCTCTCTCTCTCTCGCTCTTCTCTCTCTCTCTCTCACTCCTCACTCACCCACCCACACACACAACACACACACTACACACACACACACACACACACACACACACGCATGCGTGCGCGTGCGCAAAGTCCATGCAAATATGCACACAGGAGACGTTAAGGCAGTATATTCCTCAAAAAATTCTTTTGAAAGGGGAGAGTGAGAGAAAAAAAGTTTAGGAGGAAAAAGAGGGGGGATGGGATAGTCAATTGACACGACCACAAAGGTTTAGATGCAGAATAGTGAGATCAAAGGGACAAAGCTTACGGATGTGGGTTGAAGCATAGGGAGGGAGGTAGGAGAGGGAGAGGGAGAGGAGAGAGAGGAGAGAGAGAGAGATAGAGAGACAGACAGACAGACAGACAGACAGACAGACAGAACAGACAGACAGAGACACAGTGAGAGAGGAGACGGAGAGAGAAATTTAGACTGAGTAGAACAGAAAGAAAGAGTTTATCCCCATGTCTATCCAACTTTTAAACGAAACAAATGACTCTTCTTTACTTGTTACGATTGAAAACATTGAGAACTTGAACTGACGTGTGTGTTCAGTGTGTGTGGGTGTGGTGTGTGGGTGGGTGGGTGGGTGTTGTGTGTGCGTGTGGTGTGTGTGTGTGTGTGGTGGGGTGGGTATGTACGGGGGTCTGTTACGTCTCGTTACTATGTGTGTGTGTGTGTGTGTGCGTGTGTGTGTGTGTGTGTGTGTGTGTGTGTGTGTGTGTGTGTGGTGTTTGGATGTAGTGTTGTGTGTGTGTGTGTGTGTGTGTGTGTGTAGTGTGTGTGTGTGTGTTTGTGTGTGTGTGTTGGTGTGTGTTGGTGCATAGTGTAAAATTAAAGTGCATAACACATAAAAAAGACATAAATTTTGATGCTATTCTATTGGATAGGTAATTTGTACTTTTTTTATTGGTTGATGTATGAGTGTAAAAATCAAAAGACGACGGCACTGCACATTAATTCATGTTTTTTGA
>JADBJO010000004.1:1605000-1607500 GCA_016801955.1 Conus betulinus | reverse complement strand
AGGTCGTGGGTTCATATGAGATTTTTTTTCTGCCCCAACCGGTTCCTACCCAGAGTTGAGTTTGCTACGAGCTCAGTTAGGAAGACTGGGACCACACAGTCGAGTTTCATCGACTTAGCGGGTGCGTCTCTGAGAGTTGTTCAAATTCTCTGACAAAAACTGGAGGCGTCCGTATCTCTCGGGCCTGGTTGACGCCGGGATATATTATGAAAGGAAGCGTAGAGTCAGCCCTGTTATGCAGTCTCAGACCGAAATAGAAATCCGTAGCATCATCTTCATCATCCTCATTCTCATCGATCAGCATGAAATAAAAAAGTCTCATATTCTGTGGCCCTTCATGCCTTGCTCTCATGGTGACCGCAGTTTCGATATCCTCTCCGCGTCTGTGGCCTTGGTCTGATTCCGTCGGGGTCAACGGTATCGGCGAGTCCATGGGGGCCGTCGTTGGACGGACGTGGTGGCGCCCTCCGGAGGAGAGAGCTCACTCACGCCGGCTCCGCAACTAAGCAATTATTGTCGCCAGTAGGGGTCTTAGTAGGCGGTGTCCTGCGTATGTTAGATCAGAACAGGCACCACTGAACACCCCCGAAGTGACTCTCGGCCGCAGCGCAGTGTCTCCTCTGGTGGGTTGCCTCCGGACGACTTGACATTGACTGCTCCCTGTGGATTGCCGGTGCCGGGGCTGCGGTGGGACTGACCGGACTGTGGCTGTGGACGGGGTGTCAGAATGAGCGGCGTGGGTGCACTGCCACTGAGGTGACACAGAAAATGGGACAGTAAAAAAAAAAAAAAAGAATTAGGAGCAAGAAAGGGAATCTTAAATGAAGTAGTAAACAGTAAATAACGAACAGTAAATAACGAACAAGTAGGATAACTCTTGCTTCCATAATGAAGTAGTTATATGCCCATGACTCCAAACGAATGCTGCTTACGAAAGTAAAGAGTCTCGCCTGATCGGAAGGGAATGGGACTAGCCAGCGATCACTCGATCAGACGTTTCCGTTGTTTTTATTTCAGTTTGTGTGTGTGTGTGTGTGTGTGTGTGTGTGTGTGTGTGTGTGTGTGTGTGTGTGTGTGTGTGTGTGTGTGTGTATGCCCATCTTGCGCCAGATTGGATGATAAGTGATTGCTCGTTCATTTTCGTTGTCCTGAGTGTTGTGTATCTTGCCTGAAGAAGACCTGAGAGGTCGAAACGCGTCGTCTTTTGTCTTGTGATTCGTTGGTCTACGTTTTTTTCGCCGGAGCCTTATCAATAATTTTTCAAATTTGTTCAGTAAACAACAGGCTACATAAGCAGGGGTTGTGTGTTCGGCTCAGCGGTAAAGCTCCTAAATCTGAGACCGACGTCTCGAGTTCGAAACCTGCTTAGCGACCTGAATGAAAACTGGCATTCTGGCTGCCCCACCCCGGATCTTCCTAGCACCACATCGATACCCCCAGAACGACATCAAGTGAGATCAGTGTAGTTGTTCGGTATGTCCCTTTATCTTTTGGCATGGTTATCTTGCTGGGGCACTTTTGTGGGCGGGTGTGGTGGACCTAACACCCGAGTGTGCCTAACATGACACGCGTGGTTTGAATCTCAAACACGGTGAGGATGCTGTTTTGATCCAGGGGTTGGACTTCGTGAGGTATGGACTGTCTGAATAAATAGTCTTTTTTTTGTGGTGGGGCTCTTTGCTGGGAGGGACGTCACAGTGCAACAGTGCAACGGCAACTGTTCTCAAGTAGATCGCCCCGATGCGAGTCATGTTGTATATTGTCACCAAGTGCGGAACGGGAAAACTCTAAAACAAGTCATCATAAGAGCACGGCGTCGAGGAAATAAATCGTGAGCCCTTGGGCACAAGAAGTGCTGACATATGTGCCTGCAGGGAGTGTGCGTACGGCACACACACACACACACACACACACACACACACACACACACACACACACACACACACACACACACACACACACACACACACACACAAAACACACTACAGTGGCCACTGTGGGAATATGATTAGGCACAAAATGAAGAGCAAACTCACAGAAGGTTACAATTTGTGGTGATAAGAGAAAATAATGGCAGTGCATACTTTGAAAAAAAAAAATCGTTTCAACCAATCTAGCCCATAAAGACACCATTTATTTCGTCCTGATAAAGATGAACTGGATTTTAAACTGCTTCAGAGATTTCAACCCTTTAAGCTGCAAGCAGTTCCAGTGGTTAGCGTCACGGACTCCCCGGCTAGGAGGTCGTGGGTTCGATTCTCATCAGAGCCATGTGGGATTTTTCTGCCCCGACCGCCTCCTACCCGGTGCTGAGTTTGCTACGGGCTCAGTTACGAAGACTGGACCCTCACAGTTTCATCCACTGAATGGATGTGTCTCTGACAGTGTTGCTCAAATTTCCCGACCAACACTGCAGGTGTCTGTAATTCTCAGACCTGGTTAACACTGGGATAAATTATGAAAGCATGTGTAGGTAGAGTACAGTCCTGTCATGGCAGTC
>JADBJO010000004.1:1595000-1600000 GCA_016801955.1 Conus betulinus | reverse complement strand
TACACAAGTCCATATTTACAGCAGAACTAGCAGCAATACTTATGGCCTTAAATTATTTGATCAACTTCCCTCAAACTATATATTTCAGATTCTTTTTTGTGTAGATTCTAAAATCAGTTTTGCAGGCATTAAAAGCCTTACAACTGCACACCCGGCCAGAAATGATCATGGAAATTAGTTGCTTAATACACATGCTAATTGTAAGGGGTACCCAGATAACGTTTTGTTGGATACCATCTCACTGTTCTTTATACTATAACGAAAGGTAGACAGGGCAGCTAAACATGGCGCTAAGTGTGGTTCTCAATCTGAATACCTTCATTTTCCTCTTTCCTTGCACGAGCATTATGGCCTACTAAGGTCGCACATTTGGAATGTTTTCCAAAATGAAGTGAAACATCAAAACAACCAAGACCATTTTAAAATTCAAAATATAAAAGATAACTTTAAAACGACAAAAAAAAATTACTTTCCTTAATGTGTAGATGGAAATTTGATGCTTTCAAAAACAAAATATGTCAAAAATGTAGTTTGCATTTGTGGATGCAAAATATCTCCTAATCACATTCTTTCATGTCAAAGCTTGAAGATATTCATTCCAGTTTTATCGCAGAATAACTCGCTCAGTATATTCGATTCACCAGCTTTGACTTATGACTTTTTTGTAAGTCTAGAGAACAGTCCAATTGGTCACTATCTATAATCGTTTATGTTTTTTAATGCGGAAGTGATGGAGGGTAGAAGAGGAGATGGGGTGAGGGGAGGGGGGGGGAGGGGCGATGATTTATAATTTTGTAGAATTTTTTTTTTTCTATTATAATCGTGTAGCTATATATTCTTCCTACATTCAAATACACATACATTTCCACGCCTAAGCATCCATATGTATACACACGTACATAAATATGTAGATCTCCATACAGTTTACACATGCACAAGTCCTACTCTCCTACTCATACACTTTTTCTTTCTTTTTTTTTTTTTTTTTTTTTTTTTTTTTTTTTTTTTTTTTTTTTTTTTTTCGTCTAATATCACGATTAGTGGAAAGACGTTAAATGAATCACACACACACACACACACACACACACACACACACACACACACACACACACACACACACACACACACACACACACACACACACCGAGAGAGACAGAGAGAGACTGAGAGAGACAGAGAGAGAGATTGTTTAATTTTGCTGTCATCAAGAAGGTATTCGTGCAGCGAATACCAAAACCGCTACACATTCGCGTGCGAGCGCGCGCGCACACATTCACACACACACACACACACACACACACACACACACACACACACACACACACACACACACACACACACACACGCGCGCGCGCGCACGCATTCGGTAGCGCGTGCATATAGCATGCACGTGTAACGGCAGTTTGCGTATGGGCATGATTCTGCGATTATTGGCCGATCAGAGGGTGATTGTTTATCCATAAATCAAGACGTAATTAGTGATGCACAGGTGAGTAAATGATGAGATGTTCAGTTTTGCCAAGGGGAGTGAATGGAAGATGTCATGAAAACGAAGTTTAAGCATTTCATGAGGCATCAGTCAGTATTAAGGTACATTGCGTCTCTCTGTTCTTGAAATCAAAACAGAAACTTGCACCACTATTTCGACTCATGAACTTCCTGTCCTGTTATTAAGCGAGCTTTGAATTACGCCCCGATGTTTTAGCTCACTAACTTTACTTTTCCACTGCAGTTAGTACTGGAAACACGCCCACAATATTTGAATTCGTGGTCTTTCTGTTTTCAGTTTCTCTTTTGGCTGCAGATGATACTGAAATACTCACCGATATTCAAGCTCATTGGATTTCTGTTTTACTTGCAGTCAGCTTTAAAACTCACAGCACTATTTTAACTCATTATTTATCTGTTTTCGGTGCAATCATTAGCAAAACACGATCAATATTTTGGCTCATGCACTTCCTATTGCCGTTGAATATCTATTGAAGGAAGCACCAATGGTGTCAGTATTGAAACACGCACCAATATTTAGTTCATGAAGTCTGTGTTTCCGATGCGAGTTCCAGACCGGGGCCAGGCGGTTGGTGCTGGATGCTGGAATCTGACGGGTGTGTGTCCCTAGCCCGCCCCCCCCCCCCACCCCACCACCACCACCCCACCCCCCTCCATCCCTGTCTTCCTGCCTCCTTTCCTCCTCAGGATGTTCCACCATCCCCCCAATTCCTCCTCAGGATCTGTGCAATAGCCGCCACCTGTTCCGCTTTAGCTCATTAACTCTCTGATATTTTAGCTCATTAACTCCCTGATATTTTAGCTCATTAGCATGTTTCCGTCGCAATGAGTATTGATATACGCACAAGTATTTGAAGTCATTAACGCTGTGTTATCAATTTCATCACCCCCTGCGCCCAGTTTGCTTCTGGCGTGCATTCTTATGCTTTTTGGGAACTTCTAGAATCGTGGTACGTGCTGAGGGGGCGAGTTTAGGGCAGGGAATGTGTGTGTGTGTGTGTGTGTGTGTGTGTATGTGTGTGTGTGTGTGTGTACGTGTGTGTGTGTGTGTGTGTGTGCGCGCACACGCGCGCGCGCGAGTTTGTGTGTGTGTGTGTGTGTGTGTGTGTGTGTGTGTGTGTGTGTGTGTGTGTGTGTGTGTGTGTGTGTGTGTGTGGTGGTGCATGCTTGAGTGCGTACATGTGTGTGTGTGTGTGTGTGTGTGTGTGTGTGAGAGAGAGAGAGAGAGAGAGAGAGAGAGAGAGAGAGAGAGAGAGAGAGAGAGAGAGAGAGAGAGAGAGACTGGGTGGCTTTCCTTCAACCTGTGTGAGACACTCCTGCACCCTCCTGTGTATGATAAGATCAGCGTCGTATCGGCTGTGGACCCTCGAAGAGAAGTTGTGTACAGACCAAGGTGTGTACGAGGAGTCTTGGACTACAGTGTACCACTGTTCTCAGATGTCTGAGAGGCGGAGGATGGGGGCGTGGTTGGGTGGGTGGGGATCAGGACTATCTCACACACGGAACAACGAAGGGAAGTTCGTGGGACGTGAGTCTGGTACTTAAGAGAGAGAACAACGGCCATCACCTTGTTTGTGTTTGTTTGTTGTTGTTGTTGTTGTTTTTTTTTCCCACAGCTCAGACACTGAAGAGTTTTCAAGCACGTCGACGCCTTTCGTAGTGCAGTGGTGACAGGCAGTTTGGTTGGTCTGGCAGGACAGTTACTGAAACTGTTCGGTTTTTTTGACTGATCTTGATGGCTCATCTTCTGTGCTCCGTGATGGCATTCAGCCTACGCTTTTCGTCCCGGTTCCCCCCAAATACACAGTCGCCTCCACGCTCTCGCCCTGTCCCCGTAGAACTGCAGTCCCCGGAAAGCGATTAATTGCAAGACGTCACCAGGCAACCCATCTGAGAGGACTCCGCGCTGCAACCCGTGGCGTTGTTGTTGTGTGTGGTGGTGGTGGTGGTTGTTGGTGTTGTGGTGTTGTTGTTGTTGTTGTAATCTGGTGACTAGGTAGTGAGATCGTAGACATTGTCTAGAGCAGATACTAACAATCCGGTCTTCGGTGTCAGTTTATCCACGACGACCCTTTTGTGTGGAGTTTTGTAGCACCGTTATGTTTTTCGTAATATTTTTTCACTGACTTTTTTTTTTTCCGGGGTTTGTTAAATGACAGAGGAATGCCTGGCTCCTTCCCATCATGACCTGGTCTAACCTGCCTTAAGGGTGTCTTCAGCTCAGCTGGCATATCATGAAGCGAGTGTGCAGATTACACGGTCGTCTCCATCGTTTGTGTCTTCATGAGGACAGGGCTTGATACAACGCAAATTGTAACAAAAAGCGCAACATGCATCAAAGTTATATTATGCGCGGTGCAGATTGTAACGACTGTAACTTTGTTACATTTTGCGTATGTAATCCACGCAAAATGTAACAATGTGTTACAGTTAGCGCACATTATGCATGCGATTTTTAGGGACTTTAGAGCTTCGTTACCAGGAAAGCGTGCGCGTCGCGTACACACACACACACACACACACACACACACACACACACACACACACACACACACACACACACACGGTTCGCACGCCCACGCCCACGCACGCATGCACGCACACACACGCACGCACGCACGCACGCACACACACACACACACACACACATGCACGCATATGCAACACATACAAACACATACGCATACACGCGGGCACAGAGAGAGAGAGAGAGAGAGAGAGAGAGAGAGAGAGAGAGAGAGACAGAGAGAGAGAGAGAGACGGTAAAGTATTCGTTCCTAATGCCCCCTTTAAACATCATTCGCCGCGCGCAAAATGTAACGCACTCATTGTAAAAATTTTTACATTTGGCGTGGAACACGAACGAACGCAAATCGTTACTATTTGCTCCGCGCTAAAATGTAACGTTGTTACATTTTGAGTCGTTGCTACATTTTGCGCTGCGTTGCAGGGTATCTGTTCACGGTGTTCTGACAGCCTTGGAAAGGCCCCTGTGTGGTCGGCTAAGCTGTTGTCTTACGCTTAAACCTGAGCCTGAAAACGCTAACAAAGACTGACACGGCAGGCAACACTGAAGTTTTATGCTTCGCCCGTCATCATGAACTCAGTGTTCGTGAATCGCTCGGATATATTCCCTAGCCCCCACACCCCAAGACCCGGTGTTTCCCGAAACTGCACAGGCAGGTGGTGAATAAAGGTGTAGACCTGAATGAGCCAATATCTTCCAGCAGCACGTCGGACATGTGGCCCACACCTGAAAAAACAAAAACACCAGGAGTGCTCTATAGCCGATGATTTTCAAGAGATACCGACGATTTTTAAGAGGTGGCCGGCGATTTTTCCAAGAGATTGCCGAGGATTTTCAAGAGACAGCCGACCGGCGATTTTTTCAAGAGGTACCCGAGGATTTTCAAGAGGTAGCCGACGATTTTCAAGAGGTAGCCAACGATTTTCAAGAGGTAGCCGACGATTTTCAAGAGAGATACCGACGA
>JADBJO010000004.1:1582500-1585000 GCA_016801955.1 Conus betulinus | reverse complement strand
TCTCTCTCCTTGTCGCCAAGAAAAAACGTCTTTGCTCTCACACCGGCCATTCTCTCTCCCCTTTTAAAACTCGTGAAGAAAATCTCATCCTCTCTCAATCTTGTTCAAAGATGTTTCTCCTCTGCGCCTCTCTCTCTTGTCGTCGGATCGAAGATTTATAGAAAAACGGTTTCGTTGCTTTTTTGGCATGCACACACCGTGCCCATGAATCGTATTTTACTCAACAGCCCTGATTCGTACCTTTTAAAAAGAAAGTGAAGAAATCGGTGGTGCCCTTCCCCCTCATTCCTCCTTTCCTCGAAACTCCCTCCTCGCTGTTCTAAAGATGTTCCACCTGAATGCGATCTTTTGAATTCTTGAAAGAGATTTAATATTTTTTCATCGGATCGGAGGATTTTATAGTGAAAAAAAATTTTTCAACAAAATTTTCGAGTGGTTTTTTTGAAGAGTGTTGTTAAAGAGTTGTGTGAATGAATGACTTTGTGAGATGCTCTACCTTAGCGCGGTAACCCAGCCCTGATATATGTCTGCCCCTTGCGGTCGGCAGGGCCAAAACAACATTACCCTACCTTACCCTCTGATCTCCCTTATCCTCTCCTCCCTTCCCCTCCCGCTCCCGTCCGTTCTTCGTTCTCTGTCCTCCCTCTCCCTCGTCCCTCACTCTCCTTCCTCTGTGCCTCTCTGTCTCTGTCGTCTCCTCTCTGTCTCAAATCAAAAAAACTCGTCTCCTCTCTCCTCTGTCTCAGGCTGTCCTCTGCTCTGTCTCTCTCTCTCTGTCTCTCAGCTCTCGTCAACCTCCTTCTCCTCCTTCGCACCTGTCTCTCGCTCTCTCTCGTATCTCCCTCTCCGTCCTCTCTCTCCTCTCTCCTCTCTGTCTCTCTCCTCTCGTCTCGGCATCTCTCTCCTCTCTCCTCTCTCTCTCTCTCATCTTTCTCAGGTGTGTGTGTGTGTGCGCGCGCGCGCGCGCTTCCGCGTGTGCATTTTGTGTATCCAGATAATGTGGTGTCACTGTAATTGTAATCCTCATCGTTTGCATCCGGCACACCTGTTTATTAGCCCGTGACTGAAGAAGGAATAAACCACCTAAAAATCAGTTCAACGTCACTTCAGAATCGTTCGTCGTATGTCAGTTTTAAGACACAGCTAGTGTGTGTGTGTGGTGTGTGTGTGTGTGTGTGTGTGTGTGTGTGTGTGTGTGTGTGTGTGTGTTGTGTGTGTGTTTGTTGTGTGTGTGTGTGTGTGTTGGTGTGTGTGTGTGTGTGTGTGTGTGTGTGTGTGTGTGTGTGTGTGTGTGTTGTGTGTGTGTGTGTGTGTGTGTGTGTGTGTGTGTGTGTGTTGTGTGTGTGTGTGTGTGTGTGTGTGTGCTAGACAGTTTGTCTGCGTCGGCTAACAGAGCTCCCAAGCGTATTTGTTCAGCCTGGGTGCTAGCTAAGGCAGTGAAAAGGGGGGGACTGCCTGCTTTGGAAGTCAGCCATGTTGGATTTTGTCTGGGTGTACATTATATTCGCGGTGGTTTGTGGGTGACACTGACGTGGTGCAGTTGTCAGTGTGACACTGCACGGCGCGCTGGCCGCAACGTTGGGGGTCTTGCGCAAGGGGCTGGAGAAAATGACTTCTTTTTTGGTTTTTGGTTTTTTGGTTTTTGAACGACTGTGTTGAATGCTGCGAGCTTTTATACCGTCTCTTTTTTCCAGACGATATTAATTATACACAACAAGTACAACTGTATTATATACTGAAGGCTTATAAATCGTCTTTTTCCCGATGATGTCAATTAAACACACAACAACAGCAGCAGCAACAACACAACAACAACAACAACAACAATCAAACCAGATGGATGCTTGTCCATCATTGTCAAAATCTCTCTCTCTCTCTCTCTCTCTCTCTCTCTCTCTCACACACACACACCACACACCCCACACACACACACTGTCTGTCTGTCTGTCCTGTCTCTCTCCTCTCTCTCTCTCTCTCTCTCTCTCTCTCTCTCTCTCACTCTCTCACTCTCTCCCCTCTCTCTCCTCTCTCTCTCTCTCCTCTCTCTCTCTCTCGTCTCTCTTTCGAAGCTTGTAGGAGGGAGAGAGAGAAAGGAACGAGGGGGAGAGAGAGACGAGAGAGGGAGGCAGAGACAGACAGGGGGAGAGAGAGATGGGGGGTGTTTTTCTTCCCTGGTTGCCTCTTGCTTCCTTCTCTTGTTTGAGTATACCTCATATGCATCCAGTTGTGAGTATACCTCTATATACATCCAATTTGAGTATACCTCACCTATATACAATCCAATCTGAGTATGCCTTATATACATCCAGTCTGAGTATGCCTCATATACATCCAGTTTGAGTATAGCTCATATACATTCAGTTTGAGTATACCTCATATACATTCAGTTTGAGTATACCTCATATACATGATTCAGTTTGAGTATACCTCATATACATGGTTCAGTTTAGCAAAGAGACTGAAAAAACAGGGCGTGTTTTAAAGTCATTCTTTGATAGAA
>JADBJO010000004.1:1552500-1560000 GCA_016801955.1 Conus betulinus | reverse complement strand
TTGATTTACTGTAGTAGTAATAGAAGGAGGAGGAGTTGTAGCAGTAACAGTAGCAGCGACCGACGTGTGTGTGTGTGTGTGTGTGTGTGTGTGTGTGTGTGTGTGTGTGTGGTGTGTGTGTGTGTGTGTGTTGTGTGATACTGAGATTTCAATTTACCTTTTGCAAACTCCTGTACTGGAAGAGGTTGGCATCTCTGAACACAACGTCTGAAACACTCTCTGTTCAAGAATCAATGAACAAGGAGGACAACTTATCTAAATGATAAAGGCAGGTCATTTTGGATGATGAAAAAGGGAAAATAACTTTCAATAATAAAATTGGAAGATAACAAGGTAGTTTTTCATCAATGATGAACAGGGCAGATAACTTGGATAATGTTTATTATTCAAGAAAGACAACAACTTTTCTTAACGGACTAGGAAAATAACATATCAATAACCATGGGGACGATAATTTTTATCGATACCCAAAAACGGGAAACTTTTGTTGATGAAAAATGTAGCTTTTATAGGAGAATAAGAAAGATAAAATGTTAAAAATGATTCTTCTTCTGGTGGAGCACTTCATTCCGATGTGAGACGCAAGACGCAAAAACTGCGATGACTTCAAGGTGTACCAACTCTTCACTGTCCGCTTTGGGTGTGAAGGGGCCCTAGGTTAATATAGGTGTGAGATCTTTTTGATACGTAGTGGGAGGGAAAGGGGGGGGGGGCGGGGGGGGATGACAATGTTAGGTATGCGGCTGTTTTGAAATGCTACTAGTCTTGAGTTTGATGTGAGATTATTCTGAACCATGTTTGGTTTAGAGTTTTACTTCTTTGCTTTGAAATTGTAGACAGTGGGACTGTGCTTGATTTGACGTGAAATTGTATCGCGAGGGTCTGTGTTGAGAGTTTTGCCTCTCTGCTGTGAAATTAGACCGGATTGGAGAAGGAATGAAATCATATAGCATTGACTCATTGAACTGTGTGAACTGTGGTTGTATTCAATTTGAAATGACAATTGCGATGGACTGAAATTAGGTGGCTCGGCAGTGCTACTGAATCATAATACAATGAAAAAAGTGTGTGTGTGTGTGTGTGTGTGTTTGTGTGTGTGTGTGTGTGCGTGCGCGTGCGGCGTGCGCGTGCGCGCGCGCGCGCGCGCGTGTGTGCGTGTGTGTGTGTGTGGATAGAAAAATAAGCAGACTTTACGCCTGGAAAGTTTTCATGGCGAACGCTCAATTTTTTCAATACAGACAATTTAAAACGGACAGCTAGTGTCCAGTGTGGTGAATAGTGTCTACAATCTTACAACCCCCTCACCAGACTGGAAGAGACACAGCCCACGTGCTGTAAACTGAAACGAGAGAGACTCTCACGTGCAGGCTTTCCGGAACATACACAGCTGAACGGGCTCACAAAGGCAGGAAGAAACAAATGGACGACAGTCAAAAAGAGACTTCCTTTTCAAAGGCGGTCAAAGAGAATGAAACAAAAGAGGAAATTTCTTACACAGATGTTCTAGAAGACGGGGGATATCAAATATGCTGAAAGACCTCCCCATCCCACTCTGCACCCACCCCCTGCTCCCCCTGTCTCCACCCGTCCTCCCCCCCTCCCTGACATCAACATGAAAGGTGCAGTAGTGAGAAAAAATGTCGGAGGCCACTCGGGTGCTATGACTAACCAGTCACCAGCGCCTTTTTTTTCTCTCACATTAGATCGTGGCCGTCATTGAAGCGCTGACTGTGTGTGTGTGTGTGTGTGTGTGTGTGTGTGTGTGTGTGTGTTTGGCTTTGTTTCGTTTTGTTTTAGTTTGATTTTGGTTTTTATTTGTTTTCTTTTTTCTGTTTCCGAGTGGATTTATAGGACGAGACAGATTTGGCCTGTCTTAAGCCACCTTCTCCTTGGATTGGATTCCACTTCAAACAGCGAGAGGATGTGCAGCCAAAGTAAAACGGAAAAGAAAAAGAAAGAAAAAAGAAAAGAAAAGAAAAAAAAAGAAAGATATTCACAACAACAAAAAGACCTAAACTAATCAAAACCCTTCTTACCACTCCCCAGAACTCAAACGGCCTTCAACCGACTCCTCCTCGTGCAGTCTCATAATAAAACAATGTGAAATGCTTGATCGTCTGCCAGCCCGCTCAGTCCCAGCCAGCCTACGAAATGATAACGTCGTTGCGGTGCACTGCTGTTTGCTGTCACAATAAACGCTCAGAAACATCTGCCAGACGATTTTCATATTCCTCATAACCAAAAGAGAGAGTTGTCGTCGGCAGTTTCCACACTGACTGCCACAGCTTCGGATCTGTGCAGGTGAACTGTGTTAGTAAAACGTGTGGCATTCAGACTGAGATTTTGAAGGAAAAAAAAGAAAACACGGAAACTAACAAGTTTATGATCCGATGCAACTAGATGTAGTAGCCAGTCATTTTATCCGACGGGTCAGTTTCTTAACCGAGAACCCAGCTAAGTTTAGAAGGCGCTTACGTGAAGCATTCGATCGCCCGCGGTTACGATTGGTCAAAATCACGTTGTTTCTAGGAAAAGTTATGGGGGGGGGGGGGGGGGGGGGAGAATTCGTAAACCAGCTTCAATCCTCTTGTCGTTTTCAAGACGGATGTTCTACAACGTTGGATCTTCTTGTATCTGTTTACTAAGTTCTATGGGGTCACCGAGTGCAAGGGGGAGGAAAGAAGGGGAGAACTGCACCTACAGCCTTCAGTTTCCGCCCCTTCCGCTCTAACCTCCCCTCCCCCCCCCCCCCCCCCCCCCCCCCCCCCCCCCCCCTTTCCTTCCTCCTGCGGTTAAAAAATAATGAAAACGAAAGAAGGAAAACACAGGAAAGACAGGTGGTGGTAGGGATCTTCTATTCACTGCAATGACTGGGTCGTTGGCTGTCACTCATTCGTTTAATGAGACAATAATAGCAGAAAGCTAAAGGGAAACCGAGGGGAGGCGGGGGATGGAAAATAACCGTCTGGGATTTTCTGGTGTGGTAACAATGCCACTTTATTTCGGTGTTCAACAGAAGAGGGGCTTCATAAAATCTGCCATCATCTCTCCTCTCTCTCTCTCTCTCCCCTCCCTCTCTCTCTCTCTCTCTCTCTCTCTCTCTCACTGCGGTGTTTTGTGACTGTACCTAAGGACCGCACAATAAGCCGGGTACACTAATATATTTACACTCGTACACATTAAGTATCTGCTCTTCCACAGTTTGTTTTGAATTTCACGCTGTTTCGTGTCATGCGTTTTAACAAAACGGCGAGTGCTGTTTCATGTCAGGTACTTTCATCAAACAAACTTGCACCGTTTCACTACTTGTAAGCTCTTGTAAGTCGTGATCATGAGTGAGTTGTCTCTGCTGGTCTATCAGTTCTCCTGTCTGCCGATCTCTGTGTCCAGCAACTTCATATGTGTCTGTCTGTGTCTGTGTAGACCAATATGTATCAGCATCTATTAATCTATCTATCCATATCTCTAGATAAATAGATAGATATAGATAGATAGATAGAGATAGAGAGATAGAGAGAGAGATAGAGAGATAGATAGATAGATGGGTAGATAGATCTCTAGGCTTCATATGTCTGTCAATCCATTTTCTTCTCTGTGTGGGTGTCAGTCATTCTGTTTGGTTGGTTGACACGGTATCCGAAAAGCTTTCTCTAAGAGCGTCGGTGATACCAGTGAATAACAAATTTTCGTAAACCATACTAAACAACAGCCATCCTGTCAGTTATACCCAACAGCAGTCATGCTATCACTTACACACAATATCGACAATCCTATTGGTAACGTCCGGTAACATCCGTCATACCAGTAACACACAATAACAGCCATTCTATCAAGATTTACCAATGATAGTCATCCTATCAGTAACACCCAGTACCAATAATCCTACCGATAAACCCAATAAACATTACCCTATCGGTAATACACAACATTTGAACGATCCCGTCGGTAATAACTAATAACCATCCTACGTAAACTTGTAATTTCCAGCAAAACCATTTCAGACATAACGCACGACAGCCATTTCATCAGCAACACTCAGTAGCATCCATCCCATCAGCAACACTTCAGTACAGCCATCCGCTCAGTCATCAACACTAGCATACATCAGCGGTTCCGCCTAACAGCATCTACCCTGTCAGTCCCCCGTAAATACATCCTGTCAAGTAATACCCGATAGCATCCTACCCCGTCAGTAACGACCATCCTGTCAAAAAGACATCCCTGTCAGTCAATACCCTAGAAAGCCATCATGCCATCCTATCAGTAATGCCCCTGTCCGTAATACCCCTGTCAGTAAAATACCCAAAGACATCCATCCTGTCAGTAAAACCCAATAACATCCTGTCAGTAACACCCAAAGACATCCATCCTGTCAGTAATACCTAAATAACAATCTGTATCAATTCCCAAAGACAATCCTGTCAGTAATACCCAAAATCCAACATCCTGTCAGTAAACCCAAAGACATCCATCCCCCAAACCCAAACATCATCCTGTCAGTAATAACCCAAATAACATCCTAAAACCATTCCCAAAGACATCCATCCTGTCAGTAATACCCAAAGACATCCATCTGTCAGTAATACCCAAAGACATCCATCCTGTCAGTAAAACCCAAATAACATTCTGTCAACAATTCCCAAAGACAGCCATCCTGTCAGTAATACCAATAACATCCTGTCAGTAACACCCAAAGACATCCATCCTATCAGTAATACCCAAATAACATCCTGTAAACAATACCCAAATATACCCATCCTATCAGTAAAACCCAAATAACATCCTGTCAAGTAATGCCCAAAGACAGCCATCCTATCAGTAATACCCAAACAGCATCCTGTCAGTAACAATACTAAAATGACATCCATCCTATCATCAGTAATACCCCAAAACATTCTGTCGGTAATACCCAATGACATCCATCCTATCAGTAATACCCAAACAGCATCCTGTCAGTAAACACCCAAAGACACCCATCTTGTCAGTAACACGCCATGACGTCTATTCTTTCAGTAACACCCGATAAATCCATACCCGATCAAATCTATCCCCTGTCAGTAATATCCAATGACACTCATCCTGTCAGTGACGCTCAGTCAAACCCATCCTGCCACCATCACCCGATGGAAGTCGTCGTGTCAAAAACACCTAGCAGCACCCCCATCCCCTCAACATATACCCGATCACAGCCACACTGTATCCACTATCGTGGCGGGGAGGTCAAGGTTACGTCATCACTGTGCCGCTTACGTCAATATCCACCCCGATCCATTCCCATAGCCCCAGCCACCCACCCGCCAACCTTCACGCCTCACAACTCCTTCAACCTTACACCCCCTCATCCCTTACCCTACCAGACCCCGACCCCCACCCCTGCCCCATCCCGCCAATCCCAGCCCCACACAAAGAAAGAAAACAAGATGCAAAGCATATAAACGTACTCCCAGTTAGGTAGTAGTACCAAAAAAAAAAATATATATATATATATATACATATATAGGATATAGTATATATATACATACAATATATATATATATATATATAAAAATCAATGTCACTATAGCACTTTCTCCCCTTTTGTGGTAGAAATTTTGTATGTAAAAGAAAAAAAAAAGGCTCTCTCCGGCGGGGAGATGAACCGGGGTCTCCCCGCGTAGCAGGCGGGGACACTATCCACTACACCATCGAGGAGCTTACTATAGCCGGTTACACGTAAGTTTATAAACGTGTTATTTGCCTAAACTGTAGCAAACATCACAAAATTTTATTTATATCCGTTAGTAACGTCCTGTGCTGGTAAAATAAAACATCGGCATCATCCGTAGACCCAGAATAAACATATCTACAAATTTTGCGAAAGATCGGTCCAGCAGTTTTGTGTCTGGAGCGAGGTGGAACACATTTTGACCAGTCGGACGGACACACAGACACACACACACACACGAAGCAGCATTTTCGTTCGTTTCCCATTGTAAAGTAGCTCCCTGGTTCTATAAGAACATGGGGGAGTTTGAGTACTGCTGGGAAGGAGGAATCCGGTCCTGAAGTCAAGGAAGTTTAAGTTGCGCAAGTGACAAGTGCATGACAGGTGCTTGGGGATCAGAGTGAAAGGGGAGGACAGGGGTGGGTCTGCGGGAGGGGGGAGGGTTAAGGTTAGGAGGACTGGGGTGGTGAGAATGGAAGGGTCAGCAAGGACCTCTTCCTCCGCTCTGCCAGTACCGACACTATGGTGTAGCATGGCAGTGTACGGCAATGAACCAGTGCGCATTGCCCTGGCTGAAAGCACGTGCTTGAAAAATGCCTGAATAGTTAGTGCTCGCGAGCCGGCCCATGTACACGGCAATCTGCGGAGAGAAAAGAGAGAGAGAGTGAGAGAGAGAGAGAGAGGAGCATGAGAGATAGAGAAGGAGAGGATAGAGTCGAGAGAGAGGAGAGGGATATAGAAGAAGAGAGAGAGAGGAGAGAGAATGCAGAGAGGTGGAGAGGAGAGATGAGAGAGAGAGAGAAGAGAGAGAAAGAGAGAGAGATGGAGAGAAGAGACCAGAGAGGTAGAGAGATAATGAGCATCAAAGGCACAATATGTATTTTCCAGTGGAGTCATTCATCAGGCCCTCCGAGACCTTAATATATGTTTCTTTAGAGAGTCGCCTCAGACACATGTCGGTACAACGACAGCGTTTGGTGTGCGGAATAAAAGTAAAAAAGGCGTCACCGTGGACTTTGTCGATTGTTTTTTAAACACGAAATTGGAGTCGTGCAGGTCATCTGGGCTGTCTTTGTCTGTGTGCTTAGCAATGTTTCAGGAAGTCTTCAATGGTCAGGAGATGAGGGAGGTGAAGTCATGAAGTTGGAGAGCGAGTGATTTCTGAGAATAGAGGAGGTGAGGCAGAGAGGAGACGGAGTGAGATGAGCAATAGAGTATGGAAGAGGGAGAGAGCCTATCTGTACACCTGCTTCCTGTGTGCGTTATAGGTTCAATCTCTGTGCTCATTTATCTATATTTGTCATCGCGTTCAGTCCTCTGGTCTCCTTATTATCGCTCCAGGTGTCGTCTCCGGTCCAGATCTCAGGGAAGAAGGATAGCAAGGGGGGGGACGTTAACTGATAACAACCTGGAGATGTATCTGGCCAGAGGGTTCGTGGAGAAAAAGGAATTGATAGAACCACTGCTCTAGGCCTCAGTGTCATAGTCTTTGATCATGGTCAAAAAGCTCCGTGGATGTCTATGGTCCCTTCAGATCCTTTGTGTTACCAGACCTATCAGGCTTCAATAGTTCTTATTCATGATGGATAGCTGTTCTCTCTTGTTCGACTCTCTCGTTTCCAGCGCTCCTCAGAAGTCTTCAGACTCCTAATCTCGTTCTTTCCGAAGTAGCCCCCCTCTTCTTCTTGTACTCTAACTCTTCATCTCTTCCCCTTCGCTCGATCCCGGTGCTCTTGCCATCCTTCCAAGCACCACCTCCCTCCCAAAACTGCGGCAGTGCACCTTGAACTTATAGG
>JADBJO010000004.1:1545000-1547500 GCA_016801955.1 Conus betulinus | reverse complement strand
ATCCCCGGTTTTCAAGAATGTTGATCACTGTCGGATATATGCGGTGAATGATGGTGGGAGTCCATGGCAATCTTCGATCTTCAGGGCGAAAGCAGTGAGTCGTCGAACCAGCCTGGACCACGAGGAATCACTTCTATGGATTCACGATTCGATCAAAACGAATGGCTTTCAGACAGTCTGGAAATGAAGGGAGAAAATCAGGGAAAGGGGTAAAGTGGGGGGGGGGGGGGGGGTGAAAACAGAACGTGTGAAATGACAGATGGAAGCCAGTGGAAAACATAGCAGGAAAGTCACCGTTATCGGGAAATCGCGCTGCCAAACACATAGGTTAATATACATAGAGACACTAAGAGAGAGAGAGAGAGAGAGAGAGAGAGAGAGAGAGAGAGAGAGAGAGAGAACGAAATCTTCAGGCCCATTGCGGGGAAATCTTAGATAGAAAACCACTTTGAAATGTGCGGTGTGGGCATGGGGGGGGGATTCTAGTCGTAATAAATGTTGTCATTTTGGGTGTGTGGGGGTGTGTTCTGTGTGTGTGTGTAACACTTGTCATGTGTGTGTGTGTGTGTGTGTCTGTCTGTCTGTCTGTCTGTCTGTGTCAGTGTGTCCGTGTGTCTGTGTCTGTGTATCTGTGGGTTTTTTTTTTTTTTTTTTTATAACTCTGAGGTGGGGTTTTTTTTCCTTTTTTTTCTTGGGCAGCACACACCTAGGCAAAATGTACCTGAAGTACCCAATAGCTATTTGAAGCGAAAGAATCTTCCAATCCGGACTGCCGCTTTATCGTGTTGTCTCCCCTGACACCTGATTGTGTGCATGCCCTTTGCCCTATCTGACGTAAATGTTCGGCCTCTCCACTGTGCCTTGTGTCTACAGTGCAGCCGCAGGAGACGACAACTGCTCCAGTTTTGTTTCGTTTTCCTTTTTGTTTCGTTTGTTTGTTTATCTCTTTTTTTTGTTTGTTTGTTTGTTTGTTTCTTTGCTTTTTGTTTTGTTTTTTGTTTCGTTTCGTTTTAACTAATTGTGATTACTGTTTTATCTTCTTATTTCATTCTGGCTGTCAATATGTCTAGTAACGAGAACTTTTCACAGCAGACAAATTGTCTTCGGTCAGTCACTAGTCAGAACATGTCTTCTTTTTAAACGCGTTACTCTTTACTCGTCTTTAATTGCAACCGTAAGTGAATGAATCGATCAATAATACAGTTACCTTTCATCTTAATTAAGATGAAAACCGGGGATTTTTGAAACACTTCAGATTTGATTATAATGCCTCTTGAAAGAAGTGAGGCTTTGATTCAGCTTCTTGCCATTTACAGGCCTAGTTACCTCAAATGACCTTCGATGCCAACAAGACGAGGGGCTACAGGGCAGAAAGACACATCTTTGCGTATGAGGTACTGCTCTTTCCTGTCAGTATAGGTTAATATAAACGTGTAATGAATAGGACAGTCTCAAACGATTTTCCGCTTTCGAGATTCCAGATTCTCGAGGCGGGAAAACAAAACAGGAAGAGGAAATGCCGCACTAGCGTCACGCGTGCTCATGAGGGGGTTTGGGGGATTTTGTTTAGATATGAATCGGACTCGAACGCACTGCGTTGTTTTTTATTTATCTGCCTGAAACGAGGGTTTAGGAAAGACAAAGCAAAACAGAAAAAAAGCATGCAGAAAAGCAAAAAGAAACAAAAGTGCATCATATTTTGCTGTTCCCTTTGAAAAACTGGAGGAGGGAGGGGGGAGGGGGGAGGGACATACGTTGTACTGTTTGTTACAGTTCTTCCTTCCCAATTTTCTTTCTTTTCTTACTTTTTTTCTTCCCTCCTCTCTACCTTGAATGGACTGATCTGTCTTTCGTTGTTTAATTCTTCCTTGTGCGTGTCTTTTCAAACGGACAGACTGTGTCATTGTTTAATTGTTCCTTTTTCTTGTCTTTTCAAACGGACAGACTGTCTCTCGTTGTTTAATTGTTTCTTTTTCTTTGTCTTTCAAGCGGGCAGACTGTCTCTCGTCGTTGTTTAATTGTTCCTTTTTCTTGTCTTTTCAAGCGGGCAGACTGTCTCTCGTTGTTTAATTGTTCCTTTTTCTTGTCTTTTCAAGCGGGCAGACTGTCTCTCGTTGTTTAATTGTTCCTTTTTCTTGTCTTTTCAAGCGGGCAGACTGTCTCTTCGTTGTTTAATTGTTCCTTTTTCTTGTCTTTTCAAGCGGGCAGACTGTCTCTCGTTGTTTAATGTTCCTTTTTCTTGTCTTTTCAAGCGGGCAGACTGTCTCTCGTTGTTTAAATTGTTCCTTTTTCTTGTCGTTTCGAACGGGCAGACCTCACCTCAGACCATTTCTGTCACTCTGTGTGTTACGATCCTTTCTTCCCGACTTTCTTTCCATCTTTTTGCTTCTCTTCTTCTTCTCCTCCTTCCTTCCCTTCCCTCCTTTTGCCTTCCTCCCTTCACTCCGATCATTCATTCATTCATTCCTTTCATCCGACCTACCTTTCATTCATTTCTTCC
>JADBJO010000004.1:1535000-1537500 GCA_016801955.1 Conus betulinus | reverse complement strand
ATGCCGGCCCTCTCTGTATGCCTTCCGCCTGCTCAGTTTCGATTGCTGAAGTGGGCATTGTTTTAGAATCCGTCGCAAGGTATGGGGTTAAAGAAGACCTCTCTTTGTCTTTGTCTGTCTGTTTGTTTGTTTAGTTGTCATTCTATGTGAAGTTGTGCCGGCAAAGTGGTGTGGTGACGGAGTGGTGCCGACGCGAAATGCTGAAAGATGTTGCTTTATAACTACAATATTTTCTTTCTCCGCTACATAGAAATGTCTTTCCTTGAGGATGTTGGAAGTACAATATTTTATATGTGTTTATCCTATACCTTTAAGAGATTCGTTGTTGTCCGTTCGTTTCTTCGTTTGTGTGTTATGTTTTTGTTTTTGTTTGTTTTTGGGAGGAGAGGAAGTGGGGGGGGGGGGGGGGGGGTGATACTTCTCTTGATTAACAGTCTTTGAATCATTCTTTCTTTGTATTATTAACATTCTCTCTCTTTCTCTCTCTCTCTTCTCTCTCTCTCTCTCTCTCTCTCTCTCTCTCTCTCTCTCTCTCTCTCTCTCTCTCTCTCTCTCTCTCTCTCTCTCCATGAAAAAATATAACATCTCTTGGAGTTTGCACCTTCCGTGAAAGTATGTGGAAGCAGTGCGTGAGTCCATGCGTGAGAGAGAGAGATAGGGGGGGGGGGGGGGGGGGGGCAGCCGTCTTTTCCTTATTTCTGGCACATCCGAGACGATCCTGTCTTAAGAGCCTATGCCTTCCGCCTACCCATTTACGATTGCAGGGGGTGCAGTGTTTTAAAATCCACCCTGCAGGTGTCGGTATATCTCGGGTCTGGTGAACACTGGAATATTCATGAGATGGGAAAATATAGAATCCAGCCCTGTTATGTAGTGTCTGAGTAGAATGGAAGGCCACAGCTTCATCTTCATTATCTTCAAGCTCGGTTATCATTTTGACACACACACACAAAAAAAGCATTTCAAATTGTGTGACCCTTTCATGCCCTGCTCTCGTCGTGACCAAAGTTTCGATTTCCTTACCACCTCCATGTCTGTGGAGAGTAAGCGGCAAAGCCCGTCGGTACTGGCAAATGCATGGGGACTGTGTGTTAGATGGAGGTGATAGCGCCCCCCAGAGAGAGACGCCCATTCACGCTGGCCCCGCGATTCAGCAGTCATTTGTTAATAAGGGGCTTAGTAGATGAAAAGATATATATATATAAGTTCGGGGGGGGGGGGGGGGGGGGGGGGGGGGGGGGGGGGGGGGGGGGGGAGGGGGGGGGGGGCAAGTGGGGAGCAAAGAAAAAAAAGAAAAGAAAAGACCCTTCCCCCCAACCCCCCGCGCCGAAAAATGTCAGTCACTTATCGAATATACTGGAATAGAAGTGTTGAAAAAGAGACAACAAAGAAAAGAGGGGGGAAAAACAAAAAGAAAGAGAGAAAGATGTGGAAAAGATAAGGCAGAGAACGAGAGGTGGGATGCCGAACGCAGATGCGATGAAAGGGAGAGAGAGAGAGAGAGAGAGAGAGAGAGGAGAGAGATAGAGAGAGAGAGAGGAGAGAGAGAGAGAAGAGAGGATAGGAGAGAGGTGGAGAAGAGAGAGAGAGAGAGAGAGAGAGAGAGAGAGAGAGAGAGAGGAGAGGTGGATGAAAACGGGAGGGGCGGGGCGGGGGGGGGGGGGGATGAAAACACACAGCTTAACTGCATCTTCAAACGCTTCACGCATGTTGAGTGTACCTCGGCATTGCCAATCCAAGCGCAAGAGCTGCGCACGTTTTTTTTTTTTACGTCAGTCAATGTTGTTAGGGTTCGTCTCCACCTCTGAAGCTTCTATGATTTGTCGGTATGTTAATGACTTACGAAGAATCGGGCCCCCTTTGTTTCGGAAGATGCATTCCAGACTGGTAGTGTTTAGTGTCAGAAGCTTCCCTTAGGGGCCCATGATCGGTCTAGGAGGATCAGCTTGTCACGTCTTGTCGACATCATGTCCCAGACCGGCCTAATTAGTGACTGCTTTGTCTGAACTTGACATCCGATCAGGTTGACCTCAAAGCCTAATAATCAGAGCTTGGGTTTGTTGGGGTTGTTTATTACCTGTTTCTTTTTTTAAAAATGTTGACCAAAAAAAAAATGTTGTTAAAACTTTTCCTTTCCAGACTATCCACCGTTTGCTCTAGTGGAGTGTGTGTGTGTGTGTGTGTGTGTGTGTGTGTGTGTGTGTGTGTGTGTGTGTGTGTGTGTGTGTGTGTGTGTGTAAATGTGCATGTGTGTGTATGTGTTTGAGTGTGTGCCAGCGTGCGCATGTGCGTGTTTGTATGTTTGTCTTTCTGCCTGTGTGTGTGTGCGTGCTTGTGTGTGTGTCTGTGTGTGCTTGTGTGTGTGTGTGTGTGTGTTTGTGTGTGTGTGTGTGTGTGTGTGTGTGTGTGTGTGTGTGTGTGTGTGTGTGTGTGTGTGTGTGTGTGTTATAATGATGTGTGTGTGCGAGAGTGCGCGCAGGGATATGTGTGTGTGTGTGAT
>JADBJO010000004.1:1520000-1525000 GCA_016801955.1 Conus betulinus | reverse complement strand
GGGCAGGTACAACTGTACGACCAGATCGTCTTTGAGAGCGTCAAGTCTCCGGGGCACTATTTCCACGCCAGTGACCCCTACCAGATAGACCACTTCTCTACGGGTAAGTACTCGTTGACCACTTCTCCTACGGGTAGGTACTCGTTGACCACTTCTCCTACGGGTAGGTACCTCCCCTACACTGCTTGACCGCTTCTCCTACGGGTAGGCTGTCTTTGATCACTCTTTTTTTTTAGGGGTATGTACTCACTGACCACTTCTTGATCACTTTTCATTCCTAAAGATGGGTATTCATGACCCTTTCCTGTACGGGGGTAGGTACTCATTAACCACTTCTCCGTGGGGTACACCTTGACCACTTCTCCTATGGATGGATGCTACTTGACCACTCCTCCAGTGGATGGATATTTCTTGACCAGTTCTCTTACGGACTTACGTTGTGGGCATTTCTTGAAGACTTCTGCAGGTACGTTCTGAAGCTATTGTCCTACTGATGCGTGCTTCATGATCAGTTCTAACGGTAGATAACTCTTGACCATTTCTTCTGTAGACAGGTATCCATAGGTAACTGCTCCTTCCGGTGCGTATTCCCAGGCCGCTTCTACGGCGAAGTGCCCCAAGATAATTTCCTGCTGCGGACACATCATGTCCTTGCCCCTTTCCGACACCAAAATGTTGCGAATTCCATGTACGTCCTCTTTATCATATACTTACAAGGATGCTTCCCCATGTATTGGTATATTTGTGAGTGCGTAATGGATCTAAATATGGGTCTAATGTCACGATAAGACACTATCATAGGGTCGCCACTGTTCATTTTAATTTCTGTCTGCTGGAGATTTGCTGTCCAGTTGCTGGCACCAGAATGAAGCTGAACACAGGAAACATGTTGTGTTTGACTCACACATTCCTTGGATAATCTAAATGTACAGACGCTGCAATTGATTATCGTGAAGAAAGAGTGAGTGGAGGGAGAAAAGAATTTTTAAGTTCAGAAGTGACATCTTAGGGATTCATTTTTCCCCTCGCAAACGCAAAGCACCATTTCTAATTCCAGACCAGGGTAGAGTTTCAGCTCATAGAGATGCCTGATCAGAACAAGTTATCAGAGCAGCTGATATCAATTTATATTGCCTGTGTATGGTAGTGGTTTCGTTTGTTTGCTTTTTTGTTTCGTTTTGCTGTCTCATCCTCCGTGCCCCCACCCCCGCTCTCTCTCTCTCTCTCTCTCTCTCTCTCTCTCTCTCTCTCTCTCTCTCTCTCTCTCTCTCTCTCTCTCTCTCTCTCTGTTGCTACCCTCCCCCTCGCATCTTTCCTCACCGAGTGGCTTTTACTCCCACCCTGTTCATGACCCGGCTTCCCCGTGTGTTTGTCCTGTCGCAGCCCACTGGGAGCTGTCAATTTCAGGTCGCCGCGAGGCTTCCCACCACAGGAGACACTGCACTCTGATTCAGTGATGTTTAGTGGTTCCTGTTCAGACCCGTTCACAAGAAACCACCAACTCCTCCCTTCACAGACTGACAATGGTCTCGGAGCCAGCTCTGAATAAGAATCCTCCTGCGGAGGGCGTAACTACGTCAGTCCAACGTACAGTCCCTGATATAACTTGCTGATGTCGGTGATTTTTACCCGGGCCCGTCACGGGCATGCGCGTGGGGAGGAAACCAAAATTTGAGCCGCCACAAGAGTGAGGCATGAAGGACCACAGGCTATGAGACTGATGCTCATCGAAAATAATGAAGATAATGCTACAGAGTTCTACTCTGTTCTGGGAATACACGACAAAACGCTGCTCTACGTTTTTTTTTTTTCCATAACATGTCCCGACGTCAACCAGGCCCGAGAGATACCGACACCTGCCGTATTGGTGAGGAAATTTGAGCAAACGTTTTCAGAGACGCATCCTTTAGGCGGATGAAACTCGATTGCATGGCTCCAGTCTTTCCATCTGAATTCACAGAACATTTTTTTTTGCTGTCCCAACCTCTGCGCCACCTCAGAGGCAGTGCACCCACGCCGCTCATTCCGACACCCTGTCCACAGCCACAGCCCGGTCGGTCCCGCTGCAGCCCCGGCACCGGCAATCCACAGGAAGCAGTCAATGTCAAGTCGTCAAGAGGCAACCCATCGGAGGAGACACTGCACTGCTACCGAGTCACTTCGGTGGTGTTCAGTGGCGCCTGTTCTGATCCAACATACGCTGGACACCCTCTACTAAGCCCACTACTGACGACAAATAATTGCTTAGTCGCGGAGGCGGCGTGAGTGAGCTCTCCCCCCGAGGGCGCCACCACGTCCGTACAACGACAGCCCCCTTGGACTCGCCGATGCCGGTGACCTCGACGGAACAAAACCAAGGCCACAGACGTGGAGAGGACATCGAAATTGAGGTCACCATGAGAGCAGGGCAGGAAGGCCCACAGAACTTTGAGACATTTTTTTATGCTGATCGATGAGAATGAGGATGATTAAGATGAGGCTACGGATTTCCATTTCGGTCTGAGACTACATGACAGGGCTGTACTCTATGCTTCCTTTCATAATATATCCTGGTGTCAACCAGGCCCGAGAGATAGCAAACTCAACTCTGGATCGGAGCCGGTCGGGGCAGAAAAACCCATATGACTCTGATGGGATTCGAACCCACGACCCCCCAGCCGGGAGTCCGCGACGCTAACCACTTCGCTACGGCGCTGGTGAACATTTAACCCTCAGAAGAAATCGACCGAGCAGGGCGAGAAAAAGAACAAACAACAACAAATTGACGCCTCTGATAGGACTCGAACCCTTGACCTCCCAACCAGCAAGTTGGCGACGGTAACCACTGCACCACGGCGGCTGCTGTATCAAGTGAGGGTGGTAGATTCAGGACTGAAGTTCCAGAAGGATAAGGCTGACGGAAAGACGCATACCAGGGGACCGGGAGATGGATAGGACGAAAGGACGGGTAGTCCGTGGATCTGTCTTCTGTTCCACTGATGCCACCAGAACGGGAGCCTGGTATGACAGGCAGCGACGTTATTTACTTTGATGGGAGCCGTTTGCCCTCGCAGCCTTTGCCTGTGAACTCGTGTTTCCAAGAACTAGCTTTCAGATGAGGTCGAGTTTCCCACAGTACGTAGGGGAAATCGCATTTTAACAGCCAAAATGTCTGTGATGGACGGGACCAGAAATGGGGAGATGTTTTAGTAGAGAATTAAGGTGCCCAGAAAAAAAAAAACCCAGATCGCAACGTGTGCTGGTGAATTACGTAGTTTGTTGGGGTTGAAGTCAAGTTTATCTCCTGTCACATAGAGAAGAGGTGATAGTGGTTTGTCACTGAGGCATATCTGTCGTCATTGACATCAAAGGAAGGACCAGGGAGAAAGCTATATGGTCACACAGTGAGGGTGGAAATGGAGAGTGGACAGGAAAACAAACACAATGACTTTGGAATTACATTCATTTGACATAACAAAGCGAGGAATCTGTCCTAGCGGACTTTTGACAAGGGTGGTTGCTAGTTAATTGCACGCATGAAACAAACAAAAAAAAAAGATATTAAACATCTACAGTAAGTTGGTGGAAAAAAAATTTGCTCGCAAGAAAAGCTTCATTGAATGGCATGCAAATAAAATATGCGGAGTGGAGACAAATTAATTAATTTTTCAACGCATTTAAGCCCTTCGTTTCCAAAGGGCATCAACAACAACTTACCAGTGGATGCCTGCCTCTGAGCCGTCCTCTCTGTCTCAGTCCCGTTCGCGCCCTTCTCCTTCACTCGCCTGGTAGTCTTCTTACTTAACACTGAAGAATCGCGCGCGACTTCTAAGCCCAACGTTGTCAAACAAACACAGCCACAGCCGAAAGAGTTGCCACTGTCACATCACCTTGGATCCACAACGAAATGTTAATTGACACCCACACTAACCCACCCCACCGCCACAATGGCCATCATCACCACCACCATCGTCACCACCGTCAGCCGCTGGGAGACCAAAACATAGACAACAAAACAACTCAGAGCTGAAAACAGGGTGCAGGGTGAGAACGCAATTAGGAGAAGCAAAGGAAGGTGAAGAAAGAATGGGCAGCAAAAACAGTTATTACAGGTCAAAATGAAGAAAAAGAAGAACGAGAAGAAGGAGGAGGAGGAGGAGAAGGAGGAGGAGAAGGAGGAGGAGGTGTATGCGGTGGAGGAGAAGGAAGGCGAGGAGAAGGAGAAGAAAATGAAAAGGAAACAAGCGGAGGTAAACAAAAAAGTGCAACAAAATAAATGTAGGATGGAAAAGAAAATACAAAAAAAGCGCAGATTAAGAAAAACAAGTGTAACAAAATAAGTAAGGAAACAAAACTGAAGAAAGGGCAAGTTAGTACCCAGTTTGATCTGTTGTAACACATTATCTCAACAGTTAATTTGTTCTAACGCCTAAATTTTTCTCCTGCAGAGACCGACACGATGGAAAAAAAAATATAGTGATAGTTTCGACGTGACTTGTATTCATGCAAGTGTAATTAATAGTGTTTAGCGCATGTGGGTGTGGTTTGCGAGCCTGCTTTGAGTCCCGCAAAGCTGCATCAGGGACCTTATCCTGTAGTACGTGAGCTAGATGAAGCTGACTGATTGATTAGCCCACTTCAGCCAAAGAAAAGATCACGTTGGCTTCATCGATAGTCAACAGACAACGGAGACTTTGAAAACAGTTGTTGCGAACATGTTAATCAAACGCGTGATAAAATTTCGAAGACAGCTTTCGTACTCAGCAGCAGGGAGGGAGATTGTGTGTGCCTGGCCTTTTAGCGACCAAATATTAACAACCATAACAAGTTCGCTTCGAAGTGCTAACAGCTCTTTCATTGCACCGCGGCGGATTGGCAGCAGAGGGCTGTAAAGAGCGGGCAGGGACCAGAGTGAGAAGTGGATGGACGGGGGAACGGGGGGGGGGGGGGGGGGGGGGGGGGGGGGGATGTAGTGATGCCACTGAGAGGATGAAAGAGATGAAGCTTCCCCGCACCTATTC
>JADBJO010000004.1:1502500-1505000 GCA_016801955.1 Conus betulinus | reverse complement strand
TGTGTGTGTGTGTGTGTGTGTGTGTGGTGCGTGTGCATGCATGCTCCCATTCAAGGACTTCATTTCCTGTATTTTCCTCACGACTGGGTTTTGTTCCTTATGATTAATGATGCATTAAAAGGACGTTCGCCCTGTTTCTTCTCTTTCTTCGTTTGTCCGCGTGTTGTTATATCTTTAAGTCAGTCTGAACTCAGGAACCACTATCCATCATGTCGTTGCCTCTCTCTCTCTCTCTCTCTCTCTCTCTCTCTCTCTCTCTCTCTCTCTCTCTCTCTATATCTATCTCTCTATCTATATCTATATCGCTATATATGTATATATATATATATATATATATGTTATACATGTTAGCTATTGTTTTATGTTAACAACTGTACCGACACAATAAGTAAGACGAGGGGGGGGGGGATGGCTAAACAAGAGACAATAAAAACAACAGTCATAAAACCCACCATCTTAGGTTTGTTTCACAAACAACTCTGACACGTTAACACCTAGGTGGATGAGGAGGGGATGTGTGGGGTTGAAGCAGACAAAGGAAACGAGAGAAGCATTTGTTCACACGGCTATATGCATCTACTTAATGACTACTGAAGGTTGTTTTTATTAGCATAACAAATAGTTCTATGTACCTAATAAAACTAGTGCTATATCTGTTTCTTCTCTCCTTTTGTATGCAGAATGTGAATGTGTGAGAATGGATTGAGGGAGTGGGGGGGGGGGAGGACATTTGCGTTAGGGGAAGGGTGTGTGGGACTGAATGGGAGAATTTTGGAGGGGTGATGAGAGTGGGGGGGGATGGGTAAAGAGAAAGGGGGAAAAATCAGTTTTGCTATAAGAAAAAAACTATACTGTTCATCACTGAAGATGTCCAAATATTGTTAAGTGGATTTTCTCAGGTGGTGTGTTACCGTACCTGAATTGCCATGGTCAGAAATAAATATATTCTTTTTTTTTAAGTGGTAAAATACGCCCGTCTTTCGGTTAGTCTTAAACTTTCCACTTTCTCCGCTATTCAAGAACGTATCTCCCATCCTTCCGCTGTTATAGTTTGTATATCCCACCCTCACGCCACCACCCTAGCTCCTAAATTAAATGGAAATAAAAGATCTCTTGAAAACAAATTAGTATTACGTTTGTTGTTACAAAAATGGGTTCACGTTCGCCGTGATAGTAAAGAATTCACGTTTATTGTCACAGAAATGCATTAGCATTTGTAATTACAGAAATGAGAGCATTTCAAATGCTAGAATATGAACACATTGTGTGTGCTGTTACAGAACTGACAGGATTTTGCTGGTTATTACCGCCCAGAATGTACATTCGTTGTTACAGAAATGATAGTATATAATAAGTGTATATAAAGATAAAAGTGTATAATAAAAGTGATCAGTTTTGTTAAGTTTTATGTAAACAAATTAAAGTGTGTTCATACGGAAATTACACTATTGTGTTTGTTGGTGCAGAAATACTTTGACTTTGTGGTCGAATAATCGTATTCATATTTTTGGCACGTTGTTGGATCGATAATTGCTTGTTTTGTTTTGAATGAAATTATGTTCGTTTGTTATTACAGAAATGAGTTTGTTTGTTATTATATATTTAAGAAGAGAGGAGGGGGAATAGGAGTATTCTGAAAAGATATAAAGCTAGCTGTTCAAAGTTTAAACAAGAATTTACGTGTATCATCGCAGTTGAAAATGGTATGTTTGTTATCATAGAAATTAATGACTTTGCTATCGCATGACTTTATTTTTGTTACTGAAAAAAAAAACGACTTAATACATGCATTTGCAGAGAAATGAAATTATGTTTGTGGTCACAGAAGAGAATTATTTGTTCAATACATAGCTTAATTATGTTTGTTTTTTGTGGAAACAAACAGGAATTATATTTGTAGCTGCAGAAACTGGTATGTTTGTTAAATTCTTGAATATTGTTTGGAAACAACGGCGATGAGTTTGTATTTGTTGTTACAGCAACGAAGTGGAGCTCCTGTCAATGCCAGAAAAGACTCACACCATCATCGCCGTGAGTGTCTGTCTGTCTATCTATCTGTCTCTCTGTCTGTCTCTCTGTCTCTGTCTGTCTGTCTGTCTCTGTCTGTCTGTCTCTCTCTCTCTCTCTCTCTCTCTCTCTCTCTCTCTCTCTCTCTCTCTCTCTCTCTGAACACACGAATAAAGGGAACAAGAAATATTGATTCAAATGCGATCTTTTCCCCCTGCACATTTCGAACTCAGGCATTTTTCACATTGAAGTATATTAGTTGATCTCTCTCTCTCTCTCTCTCTCTCTCTCTCTCTCTCTCTCTCTCTCTCTCTCTCTCTCTCTCTCTCTCTCTCTCTCTCGGCTACTTCGGCTACAGGTCCAAAATTCATTACTAGTGAGATTTCTTCTTTCGTTTTTGTAATTGCGAATGGGCCATCCTCTTTGTATTTGTGCCATCCCCTTTGTGTTTGTGCATCCTCTTTGTAGTTGTGCCATCCCTTTTTGTACTTGG
>JADBJO010000004.1:1495000-1497500 GCA_016801955.1 Conus betulinus | reverse complement strand
CATGATCGGCAAGTCCCGCAGAACGCCCTCTACTTCGCCAAGTACATCGACTTCTTCCAGACCCAGTTCACCCAGAAGGTAGACCATCAAAGGGGTTTAAACTGAATATTGAATACACGGAGGGTAGGGGAAGAAAGAAGCGTTTGGAGAGAAAGAAGGGCAAATGGTTTGAGAGGATACTTTTTACAGGAAGATGGATCATGTCTGTCTATTACGCTCATATAGCCGTTTGTGGAGGTGGAGCGTTAGACCGGGAAGGGGAGCAGTAGGAAGTAGTGTGAGATTTAGACACATAATTTCTTATTTGTCATAAATTCAGATGCGATTTAGGCGGTCTTTACAGCACACTATGGCCGCTCTTAACGGGCTTTTTTCAAGACGGCATCGGTCTGAATGCGGCAAAGATGGTCTTGGAACTGATCAGTGTTGTGTTTCAGGGAGGGACAGGCCGAAGCGTCATCTTGAGGATTGTAGACAAAATCAGTGTCTTTGTCGTTGCCGCTTCTTCTGGGGCGAGGGGAGGGAGAGGGGTTGGGGGAGGGGGGGAGGGGGTCAGGATGGGGTCTGAACGAAATTTACATTATTGTGGACCCGATCAATCATCTTTTTTGGTTTCAGTGCAGTGTTTCTAAACGTAACCCAAATGATCGTGTAGCTGATACATTATTCATGTTGGTTTCGAGGTGGTATTGAACTGAACGTGGCCCAGATCATCGTGAAAACTGATTAGTGTTGTCGGTGTTCAGGGCTGGGTTTGAGCTGAGCGTAGTCTCATGAAGTTTAGTTGTGTGGTGTTATTGGTTTCAGGACAGCATTGGTCTTACCTTGGCCAGGATGATTGTAGAGAGCTAGTCGGTGTTTCGTGGTTGGTTTCATGGTGATATTAGTCTGAACAGAGCTCAGATGATCGTGGAGCTGATCAGTGTTGTTGATTTTATGACAGCAACTTCCTGAACGTAGCACAGATGATCATGGAACTGGTTGGTGTTGTCGTTGGTTTCAGGGCGGCATCGGTCTGAACGTGGCCCAGATGATGTGGAGCTGATCAGTGTTGTTGTGGTTGGTTTCAGGGCGACAACTGTCTGAACGTAGTTCAGATGATCGTGGAGTAGATCAGTGCTGTTATAATTAGTTTCAGGGCAGAATCCGTCTGAACGTGGCCTAGATAGTCGTGGAACCGTTCAGTGTTATTGTTGATTTCAGGGCGGCATCGGCCTGAACGTGGTCCAGATGATGGCGGAGCTGGTCAGTGTTTTTATTGTTGGTTTCAAGGCGGCATCGGTATGAAGTGGCCTAGATAGTCAATGAGCTGATCAGTGTGTGTGATCAGTTTTGATCAGTGTTATTATTGTTGGTTTCAGGGCGGCATATGTCTGAACGTGGCCCAGATGATCGTGGAGCTGATCAGTGTTGTTATTGTTGGTTTCAGGGCGGCATCTGTCGGAACGTGGCCCAGATGATCGTGGAGCTGATCAGTGTTGTTACTATTGCTTTCAGGGTGCATCCATCTGACGTGGGCCCAGATAATCGTGGAGCTGATCAGTGTTATTATTGTTGGTTTCAGGGCGGCATCGGTCTGAACGTGGCCCAGATGATCGTGGAGCTGATCCGAGACAAACGTAAGATCGTGGATCGTATCAACCAGACGCACGTGCAGAATTTCATCCAGCTCCTTCGGACTAACCAGGTCAGTCTGTTGAAAGAGGAGCGGGTTTTCGAGGAGAGGGAGTACTATGCTGGGTTTCTGGTTTGTTCCTTTTTTCGTACACGTTTCAAGTTTGGAATCTTTTTGCATAAAACATCCAGAAGAAAAGGTCCACGTGCATGATATTATGCTGTGTGTGTGTGTGTGTGTGTGTGTGTGTGTGTGTGTGTGTGTGTGTGTGCGTTTGTGTGTGTGTGTGTGTGTGTGTGTGTGTGTGTGTGTGTGTGTGTGTGTGCGTGCGTGTTTTGCGGGCCATCCATCTGACAGGCACATGACTGCCTACTCTTCATGGGAATGGGACTGAAAGTGCGTTCAAGACTGTTTTCCAAAGTATTCGTTCCCGAACCGGAAATGATACCTTAGCATTGTGTGTGTGTGTGCGTGCACATGTGCATGCGTGCCTCTGTGTGTGTGTGTGTGTGTGTGTGTGTGTGTGTGTTGTGTGTGTGTGTGTGTGTGTGTTCTCTTCACAGAACTACCGTTTCCTGGACTTGCTCCAAGTGCTGTGTGTATGTGATGGAGTGGCCATTCCCAACAACCAGACCTACATCGTCAAACACTGGCTCAAGTCCTACAAGGTAAACCACAAAACACTAGAGAAAAATTTGAAGTTCATTGTTGTATTCCCAGTTCTGATAGAATAGGGAGTACTTTAGAATGGGAACGAAGAAATGCTGTCTGTTTGTGTGTGTCTGTCTGTCCGTCCGTCGGTGGTCAAAATGTCTGTCGATGTCGAAAAAATGCTCTGTGTGTGTGTGTGTGTGTGTGTGTGTGTGTGTGTGTGTGTGTGTGTGT
>JADBJO010000004.1:1470000-1490000 GCA_016801955.1 Conus betulinus | reverse complement strand
GCTTCAGTCTGTTCCATGTTTCAAGATTTTGATGTCACCAAAAATCTTGGTTGTAAAATGCAATCGATAAAGCCTTTATTTCCAAGAGACAAGATGTATTTAACAAAAAAAAAGCGTCTTTGTCCTTTTTGAGGGAAGGATCGATTTTCCCTTTATGGTCATACATATATAATTGTTCGTTCAGTTTTCTCACTGGCTCGGAAAATATGACAATTGTGTTATTCCTTTTTGTCAAGGCGAAGAAATTGATTGTTTTGATTTTGTTTTTGCTTTTGTTTTTCTTGATTACATAGACACATATCAACTTCTTAGATATTTCGCCAAGTCTGGCATTGATATTGATTTAGGTAACGCTAGAATAGGTAGTTATCCATGCTGCATCATTAGTATAGGAGAAGATGGCAAACCTTTAGTATGTAACTGCACATGCGTCTTGCGTCTTAGTAGCAACCAATATTTTGATTTGTCAAACGTAATTTGACTCCTTCTTCAAGTTTATTTTGCTTCCTTTGTCACATGTGTTTTAGATCCTCAGATTTGATTAGAATATTTTGCAACATGTAGTTTAACTCCTTGTTTGCACTTATAGAACATTTTGTCACGTACACCTTTTTAGTCCAAGATTGTTTGACTCAATAAGTAGTGTATACTTTGACTCCTTTGTCATATGTGTTTGGACATTTTAGCCACATTCGTTTAGAGATTTATGCTACCTTAGGTTTGATTGGTTATCTATTCTGAGTCTGTTGCCACACAAAAAAACTTGACGCATTCTTGAGTCTCCTGGTTTTCAGTTCCTTCTTTATAAGTCTTTTGACTTTTCAGCATATTTTTAATTTCCTTGGTCACATGCCGTTGCGATCCATAGTGACATATAACAAGGTTCTTTAGTTAGATGTTATTTGATTCCCTGATCAAACTTATCCACTGAATGCTGATCGGAGCCAAAAATGGTTTGACTCCTTAATCACACATATTTTGACTGCATTTTATCTTTTTATTTTACTCCAATTTTCCATATAGTCTAACTTCTTAGCCACTGAAAATGTGTATTGTGTAAAGTTGCGTGTATGTTAACTCCATAAACATATATATATTTGAGCCCTTATTCACCACATTTTTTTTTTACTCCTCAGTTGACATATACGAGGACCTCTTACCCACTTGCATTGTAACTGTCGGTCATATGCATTTCAACTCCATTGTTAAATCATATGGCTCAATTACACATTTAATATAGCGCTTTTTAGTTCGCTGGAATATTATTGGTACATTTACGTTGGGACTGGGTAGTTGTCAAACGCTGTGTAAAAGTGTGGATTCATTTACATATTTAAAACGCTTTTTTTTTTTTTAATTAGCCAGAATGTTTTTGGTGCATTTATGGTGGGAGGGGGTAATTGTCAATTACTTAATACAAGTTTGGCAAAAGAATACTTTGTAGCTTTTTCAATCACATCAATTTAAGTGCATCTTGGCCAAAACAGATTTAATCGCTCTGCTGCCAGAATTTTCCTGACGTTTGTAAATAATACACGCTATGACTTTTTTTTTTTTACTAACAGACACAGAGTGTTCTGTATTAGTCTTGGCTGCTGTTCGTATGATATTGCTTTTCTTAATTCTGCCTGTTTTTTGTGCCTGCGGAGTTCACTAATGGCATTTCCACTGTTACGTCACAGGCGCCAAAAGTTTGGTTTTATCGGTTCTTCTTCTTCTTCTTCTTCTCAGCTCAAACTCCGAGGCCAGTCTCACTTAAGGTAGCTACATTCGTCTTCCAGAACCGTTTAAAAGCGCCATACCTCTGTACACCTTCTTGTTGTTGTTGTTGTTGTTGTTGCTGTTGCTGTTGTGTATGTGTGTACTTTCATCTCTCCCACTGGCACTCGACGGTCATCCATTCTGGTGCGAAACGAAAAAGGGATTCAACGTGTCTGCAAGGTTATCTCTTTTCTGCTTGTATAATGGATGTGTTGCACACGGGACTTCCGTTTGATGTCACCTCCATAGAACTGAAATGGCCATGGAGTCTGCTCAAATACTAACACCAAAGAGAAAATATATCCCATAACCTGACTGTCTCAAACGGGGACTGAACTCGGAACCCTTGGATCAAGACAACAGGGCCTTCTCTGCGAGCCAGTATGAACCCTTTCTACGGTTCTGTGAAGTGCTTTATGCCCTTGTTCGGCGGCCAGTCTTCCGTTTTGGGATGTATTCGTGAAGCAAAACCATAAATGCAGGCTTTTAAATGGCTCATATTAACACAGTTTGTTTTTTTTTTTACGAAGTTGCTATGCTGTACCCACCTTTAAATCGTTCAGAGAGTTTTACGAAGTTTGTATGAATTTTTCCGACACATGACGTATAAAAGGGAAATAAAAGGCTGATTTGATCATCCGATGTGTAAAAAAAAATTATCTTTCAGCAAAGCGAAAAGTTAACACCAACCGCGCCTGCTGATGTGATTACACACACACACACACACACACACACACACACACACACACACACACACACACAAGAGAGAGAGAGAGAGAGAGAGAGAGAGAGAGAGAGAGAGAGAGAGAGAGAGAGAGAGAGAAGAAGAAGAAGAAGAAGAAGAAGAAGAAGAAACGTTGCGTCCCCGGTATGACACTTTATTCATTTACAAACTTTTTAATTTTTCCTCCAACGTTTTCATAGTTGTGGATTTAGTGGCATGGTACTGTCCCAGCATATAGATATCGACGTTATAAACAGTTACGCAAAAATGGTTGAAGAGGTGATTCAGTTGGAAAGCTACCAAAAAGAAACACCCGAAGGTGCTGGGGAGGACCCAGAGAAGCACTGTCTTCACCTGCCTTTAGAGCAGTCCTGTACCACCCTTGGAGGCCTGCGCTGTGTTGACGATGGGTACAGGCACGCGCAGGACACTCCATTAAGATATCAAGGGACATAACTGCTCTTGAACAGAGGTAAATCAGACTACAGGATGCAACTCATAACAGCCTTAAAGTAGCATCCCATGGGTGTACCAGCCCATATTTCATGACTGCAGAGCCCACCGTCGAAAAACACCACTCTCCAGCTGTCGAGCACACCCCATAGACCCAACCACCCCTGCCCACGGACAGATGAAAGACAGTGCCACTCCAGACACAGCCAAGCTTTCGCCATACGGTCTTATGTGCCCTCAAGAGAGAATCCATAAAACAGTTACCTAAAATGGTTGAAGAGGTGATTCAGTTGGAAAGCCTACCATAGAGTGTATGCCAGGACCATGAATATGCCAAGTCATGATGGACAACTGATGTCAGCCTCAAAGGTTGGAGTGCTGTTCTATCCCACAGCCAGGACAGGACTATGCTGTGATGGACAACTGACGTCAGCCACGAGGGTTGGAGTGCCGTTCTATCCCACAGCCAGGACAGGACTGTGTCATGAAGGACAACTGACGTCAGCCACGAGGTTGTTGTTGTACCGTTCTATCCACAGCCAGGACAGGACAGGACTATGTCATGATGGACAGCTGATGTTAGCCACGAGGGTTGTTGTGCCGTTCTATCCCACAGCCAGGACAGGACTATGTCATGATGGACAGCTGATGTCAGCCACGAGGGTTGGAGTGCCGTTCTATCCCACAGCCAGGACAGAACTATGTCATGATGGACAGCTGATGTCTGCCACGAGGGTTGTTGTGCCGTTCTATCCCACAGCCAGGACAGGACTATGTCATGATGGACAGCTGACGTCAGCACGAGGGTTGGAGTGCCGTTCTATCCCACAGCCAGGACAGGACTATGTCATGAAGGACAACTGACGTCAGCCACGAGGGTTGGAGTGCCGTTCTATCCCACAGCCAGGACAGGACCATGTCATGAAGGACAACTGACGTCAGCCACGAGGGTTGGAGTGCCGTTCTATCCCACAGCCAGGACAGGACTATGTCATGATGGACAGCTGATGTCTGCCACGAGGGTGGACGGCCGTTCTATTTCAGGACCAGGAAAGAGAGAAATTAAGATGGATAACTTATAGATAAACAGCTGGCCACGTGGACGCAAGTGCCACTCGGTTCGTGGTTCAGGATTAAGCGGACTTGTGTTAACAGCTGGATTGTTAAAAGCATGTGGTAGTGAGGATCGAAGAGATTTGGGTAGGATGATGATGATGATGATGATGATGATGATGATGTGAATCCCGTGCGGCCAGAGACGTACAATCGATGTTGGTGTCGTGGACAAGGTGACGTCATCATCACCAGCGTACATGTTTCTGAGTAGGATCTGTTAATCAGCGCTGTGCCTCTCTTAGGACTTCTTTAAAGGTAGCATCTTGGTGTTCACTGAAAAATCTGTTTAGTCTCTCCCGAGAGGAGAGATGGTAATGGCCATGAACAAACGTTGCACACAACCTTCTGTGGCACAAGTCCTACCGTTGCTTTGTCGGTCTTTCCCCACGATTTCTGACCGGCAAACAAGCAGGATCAAACAAAATACCCTGCTGAACAGAGCGTCGTCTGCGCGTGTGTGTGTGTGTGCGCGCGCGCGCGCGTGTGTGTGTGTGTGTGTGTGTGTGTGTGTGTGTGTGTGTGTGTGTGTGTGTGTGTGTGTGTGTGTGTGTGTGTAGTAGTCGTGTGTCTATGTGTATTTCTGTGAGTCTTTTTGCCTGTGTCTATGTGTGCATAATATACATTAGACTCAAAAAACATATATATAATCATGCGTGAGTGTTTTTCTTACTAGAGAGAGACGGGGAAGGTTTCAGTTTTGTCACATGAACGGTGGATGTGTAAAACAAAAAAAAACAACAAAAGTAACCACAAGGTCAAATCATTTCCGCCCCCAATCGCCCCAACCCCTCCACCCCCACCCCCGTCCCTCCCTTTCCCAACTCTCTGTTCCTTCCCATCCGTTCCTCCCATCCCATTTCAATAATTCAAAAATTAAAAAAAGAAGAGAAGATAACTTTTAAAACAGGCACTTTGACAATTTTCACATTAAAATGGATGTTTGGGAAAAATGGATGTTTGGGAGAAAATAACTTTAAAACAGGTACTTTGATAATTCCAACATTAAAATGGGTGTTGGGGAGCGATATTTTAGTCTCTAAACTTTTTCGGGGGGCCAGCATTACGGACACGATGCCCGGCAACTTTCCATCGCTTGTAACTTGAAGCTAGGGCACTGGAATCGGGTAACACACCCTTGTTCGATCGTGTTTATAACCTCACCATCCGGAGCTAGGTGCTTTGGCCACAGCACAAACCACTCTCGCACTTGGAAGAAGTAGTTTTGCGAATCGTGTAAACCTAAGCACAACTTTCTTTTTTTTTTTTTTTTTTTTTTCTTTTTTTTTTGTTGTTGAAGTATTATCATTTTGCTCTTACGCTGTCCACTAGTACGGCCAGTTGCTGTAGTTTGCATTGCAGCGATGCATTTTTCGCGCTTTGCCACCATACTGCTGCTGCCTTTTTTTTTTTTTTTTTTTTTTTTTGATGGTTTACATTACGCCAAGGACTTTATAAACATGGTTGTATCCTTGCGGAATACTTGCGCTTGTTTACTGTGTGTAGATATCTATAGATATTTGTATCCCATGTTTGCATTTATAAGCATGAACTGGATGGAAACGTGCACTGCGTACAAATACTTATGCATGTTGATTGGAGTGGGGGTCTTTTTCTTCGATGAGGGGAGGGAAGGGGTTGGGGGCGTAGGGATGGGGTGTGTGTGGGTCGGGGTGGGGTGGGGAGGACTTATCCACAAATGATTCAGCATTTCATGCTGGTGTGTATCCAATTACATTCTTTTTTTATGTTCAAAATGTTGAAGCGTATTTCCTGTGGCTCTGTGAGTACAGATGCACCACAGATCTTTTCTTTTGTTTGTTTTTTTACACCTGGTTCGGTCAGGTTTTTATTTTTTAAACCGATGTTCAAGAAGTTTGCTCATATGCAAGAAACAGTTCCTGAACAAATCACCTGTCTTCAAGTTAATCCTAAAGTGTTGCAGTCTGTTTTGTGACAGACGCGTTGGTTGTTGCTGTCTGTCTGCGGTCTGAAGTATGATGCCCAGTCCACCCTTCACATCGTTGGTCAGGGACGTCCGTAGCTAGTAATATGCTATGTACAGACAGACATGGCCGTCGCCATTTTTTACCTATTTAAAACTTGATGCAGTAGCTATCGTCATGCTTTTTCTTTCAAGCAAACTTTTATTAGATTGCCCTTTTTGTATTACATTCTTATCAGATTGCCCTTTTTATATTAAAATTTCATCAGATTATCCTTTTTTATATTAAAATTTTATCAGATCGTCCTCATAACAGGTCAGGATGATTAAACTGATAATTTCAAGAAGGGTAAGGATTTTTTTTTCATCTTGCATAATCGCAGAGTATATTTGCCAGTACACATACGTTGCTGGGGGAAACGTGAAAAGATTCGGATGTTGCTTTGTTTTTGTTTTGTACATTAGTTTTGCTTGAATGAAAGAAACATTAACATTCTCCACTTTTAATACATGCAGCGTAATGTTTTGACCTTATGGAATATGGTTTTAATTTCTTTAGCGACTTACGAAAATTAATGATATCTTTCTCACGTCACAGTCGTTTCGCTCTGATCTTTCAGCATTCTAAGTCTAGACTTTGTTGGGGGAAAAACAGCCTTTCCCCAATTCACCACCAGCTGATTGCAGGCAGTTAACTTGGTTCATATCGTCTTGTTGCGTTTATTACAATATTTTTTTTAATGTACATTTTTCTTGCCTAGTTACGATTTACACCATAAGTAGTATGAAATGTTGTCACTGTGTATTCTCATAACCGATGATGTTGATGATGTTGTTGTTGGATGGCAGGGAATGGGTGTGATGGTAGTAAGTAGTGATTGTTGTGAATTGATCATGCTGCACAGTGACCCTACCATGCCGACTGGTTTGTCTTTCAGGATTTAATGCTGATTCTTTTGGTTCCGTTGTTTTAACTTTATATGGTATGACGACATTGCAGCCGTTAAGAACGAGCATTGACAACTTTCATGTCCGTTATAAATCGTCTGATTGAAAGCCTTTTCTCATAAAAGACTTTGGATTGTCTGTCAAAAATGATACCGAATTAGCTCTTTTTTCCATTATGAAAGTTTCTCCGCTTTAACCTAGTTTAGTTGATGATTGTATTGGTTTTTTCAATGGTGTGATGTGTTTTCTTGTCTTCGAAATGATAATTGTTTAGCTTTATTTTTCAGTCGATGAAGGTGTGTGTGTGTGTGTGGGGGGGGGGGGGGGGGGGGGGTGTGTGTGTGTGTGTGTGTGTGTTGTTGTTGTTGTTGTTGTTGTTGTTCTTCCTTGACCTGAGTGACACATATCCTTTTCATTTTTTTTTGTTATGTAACGTACTGCTGCTCCAAGACTGCTCAGGTTAAACCATTCAACCCACTAGGCTTTTATATCTTGACAGTCACTGTGTATTGTTCGTTTGACGTCTGTGATTACGTCGGTTGCTGACTGTATACAGTTCCTCTACTGTGCCGCCTAGCTTGTTTACTGTTAAAGAAAGAAAGAACTAATCCATATTCTTTGTTATTTCTTGTCAGCTGCTTTGGTCTTGAGATTTTATACCTTGAAAAGGAGAGTCCACTTTTTTTTCACTCTTTACAGTGAATGGGGAAAAAAGATTAGTTTCGTATTCCGCATAGTATTTCGTTCGGGTAGAACGTTAGAATCCAGAACGAAGTTTAATTTTGGTGCCCTGAATTAGCGGATTCATGCCGTCTTGATTATCGCGAGCGTGCTCAATGACGTCATACCAAAAGACTAAAATGCATCAATCGTTACCAGAGATATTAAGCTAAGTTCCTAAGGGTTCAAGAAAGCATGGCATCTTTGTAGACGGATTCTTTCCTATGCAAAAGCAGTCTGAACTTCTTTGGCGAGAGAAAAAAAAAAAGGGCATGCCTTTTGGATGAAATACATAGATTCATAAAACTTGATTACTTTGAAGGTTTTCTGAATGTCAAATTTCGGACGAAAACCATGATTTAAGTCAAGGTTCATTCACATACACAAAATAACATGATGGATTGCTGGTCATTTAAGATTTTAATTTTGCCTTTGCATCCACAAAGAAACCACATTTGCTAACAGTGGTCGTTTCGTTATTTCGTGAAAAAAAAATATTGAAACATGTTTATTCTTTTAGTCGTTTCGTCTCTTTCTCTCTCTCTCTCTCTCTCTCTCTCTCTCTCTCTCTCTCTCTCTCTCTCTCTCTCTCTCTCTCTCTCTCTCTCTCTCTCTCTTGCATGAGTACCTGCAACAGCAGACATGCGCTCTTTATATTAAGGGAAAGCGAGCGAAAAGGGCAGGGGCGGGGGGGGGGGGGGGAGAGAAAGAGAGAGAGAGAGAGTACTGAGTAAATTTCAAAGAAAAGAAAAGAAAGGTGTAAATGGAGAGACTGGGGAATGAGGCACACGAATAATTATCAGTTTCTGACCTTGACCCGTAGTGAGCAGCGTACAGTTTGGAGTGTACAACATGTACAGCACATTCATAAATTTTCTGTGCTCTTTTTGGCAGCTGTATCTTAGAGAGAGAGAGAGAGAGAGAGAGAGAGAGAGGAGAGAGAGAGAGAGAGAGAGAGAGAGAGTCACAGAGAGAGAGCTTCAAGACATAAAGTCGCGGAAATGGCTTCGTAAGAATCTGTTTACATCGAGCCTACAAATTCAGGAAGGATTCTGAGTTCATATAAGACTCTTGTTAGATGCGTAGTCCTGTCTTCATTTCATCCTATGATGGATCAGCCGTTGGGGCTTCGCGACAGACATCGTCCACAGTCAAAAGTAACAGATTGGTTGCTGCTCGAAAGAGGTCTACCACAGCGTTCTAAATGGCAATGAGTGCAATGCTTTATCGTGCCCGGTGCTTTATTCTCCGTTGGAATTTCGGGGATATATAACATGATTAAGGAGATCGCCGTTACCATCCCAAGTCTTAGAACAGACAGTATTTTCAGACGGTATTTTTCTGCACAGTGTCCGGACGATTGTTCAGTTTTACAGTTGAGCATGAAACTGAATGCCTTTGATTACCAGAGCGACGTATTGATGATTTTTTTTCTGCTTGATTACTGTCGTTCAAAAAAATCTCATGGAAAGAATCAGATTACAGTGTTTCATCATTGTTTGTAATGATTTTGTAGTCAGTTTGTAACAAAAAAGGATGGTTGAAAAAGACCGCAAACCAATGATTGCTTTGAAATTAAACAAGTACATGTCTGAACATACGTCCTGTTTTTCAAAACGGATATGCGGTTAGTTCTTGCACCTTATTTTTAGGGCAGTTAGCCCAGCCGCTATTGCCTCAGCTCCACCTGCAACAGGTTTCGAGTTCGATCACCGACCGCCCAACAGAAAAAAAAAGATCCCCACTACTTGTTTTCATGTGTTGCCTTGGCTGTGTGAGTGTTACTTTGGGCCCTTACCACTGTCTCTTACGGAAAGAGATAACAAAGGCTGTATTCCTTGACCGCCAAACGAATGGCACAAACAAATTACAATATATTATCAACGCGTTTCGACCTTCGACGAAGGTTTTATCTTGTCTGTGTCAGTTGTTTTGCCTGAAGAAAACCAGAGGTCGAAACGCGTTGGTTCTGTTTTGTCACGTGTTCCATTCATTGGTAGTGTAGTAACCTCATATTCCATTCCTTCATGTTGTCATCCCAGTTTCAAACCTTTTTTTTTTATCAAGGATATTTATTTCCCCATCTTTCAAGTATGATGCGATGGGGGTGGATCTCAACAACAGGTAAATTACGGTCTTATCAGCTACCAAATCGAAAGGAATTTAACGATTGCTTAGCCCGACACGTACATTAATTTATATAAATGAGATATGAGATATATAGAGAGAGAGAGAGAGAGAGAGAGAGAGAGAGAGAGAGAGAGAGAGAGAGAGAGACAAGAGACAGACACACACAGAGGGAGTTAAAAGGACCAGTTGTCTAATCCAGCCTCTGCCCGTTTAAAACCCCCATCTTCATCTTCAAAACAAACAGGATTACTGTTGTCTCGAAAGTCTCGAGGTTCTTAAGATATTCATTTTCAGCTATGCACCGCCATTGCTTCTCCCCGCGCATTGTTATGAACAGTCACGTCCTCTTGACAAGCGCACAAAAGAACAGAAATTCTGACCCTCTGCTACCTGGCTGTGAGCTTAGCTCAATATCTCTGGTACTATGGTGGGGTGTGTGTTGTGCTTGTGCTTTGCACGCTAATCGTGGACATTTTGTTTGTTTTCTCGTGGGCCTCTTTCCCCTCCCCATCGGCAGGACAAACCGGAAGACAGTAGGCAAGTGGATGAGGTAGGCAGGCGTATTTTCTCTCGTTTCCTCTTCTTTTTCTTTTCTTCTTTCTCTCGAAGCTAATTGACGATTTTGTTTGATCTTTTGTTTCTCTTGATCTGCTTCTTTTCCAGGGTGTCTTGTTCCCACTTGTTGCTGTTCGCTATTATTATCATTGTTATCATTATCATTATTATTGTTACTCTTCGTATTGAGGTTGATGATCTGGATCGATAAAAGAATGAATGGTATGAATGAATCATTGAATTAAGTGAGTAGGCACTAATTCATGGATAAATGAAGGAAACATGATTGAATAAAGAATGGATTAATCATCTTTCCAGCCCTTTCTATCATACAGACCGTAGTGGTGTACACAATGGATATGAATGACAAGACAGACAATATTGATCGAGGTACACTGAAACAGTTTTCACTCACTTTTCAGGAATACACATGTTAAGGAATACTCACGAATACTATTACCATTGTCTTATAGTTTCTGCTGTGGAAGAATAAATAAAGACAAAAATAAAAATCCAATCAAGTTTCAGTTACCGAGAAATTGAGTACAATTGTTTTTGTTGTTGTTTTCAGGATAGAAGCATTCTGATTTCAAATTCAAAATTAAACAAACTACTGAGACTTAAAATTAATAAAATAAGCGATCAAATACAATTTGCTGATATTGTGTGTGTGTGTGTGTGTGTGTGTGTGTGTGTGTGTGTGTGTGTGTGTGTGTGTGTGTGTTTTTCAACTAATACGTAAGCTCTGACTCGTGTGCATCGTTCTCTTTTGTCTTCTTTCTCATTTGCATTGTGAATAACACTTTCGATCAGAACTAGTGTGCAATTGTTGGATTTTAACGATTTTTAGCCTCTTTATAAATGTTGTTATTATTTATTACGATCTATAGATACAACGAAAAGTGACATTGTGGCGTTACGGATTCAATAATTACTTTATTCGTCAGTCTCCTCCTCCTGTTTCTTCTTGTTCCTTTTCTTACGTCCTCGTGGTCGTTCAGTTTTTTCCTCTTTCAAGTTTTTTCTTCTTCTTCTTTCTGACCTTCTTCCTTTTCTTTTCCTTTTATTTATTTTATTTTATTTTATTTTTTTTGTTTCTTCTTCTTGTCTTTCTTTCGTTGTCTACCTCTTCCTTTTTTTTTCTTTTTTTTTTTTTTTTTTTTTGAGGGGGGCACTTTTTTTTACTTCTGTTCTCCCTTCTTCATCTTCTCTGTTTCCTCCACCTTCTCCTCTTCTTCATTCTTCCTGTTCTGTCTCCCTCCTCCTCCTCCTCCTCCTCCTCCCTCCTGTTCATTTTCTAGTTCACATCATACAAGTCTTCCTTAATCATGTCTTGCAAAGCATTGTTATAACAGTGCTTAACAACGTTGTTTTTGTATTTGTTATTATCATCGTTATTCTTATCATTGGAACTCATTTTCAGTGTAACTACATCAACTTTCGTTCAGGACATGTGCATTTTGCTCGTTATTCAGTCTATGGGTTCGGTGAGTGGTTTACAGCATAGTTACTTTCAAAGTGAGGTGACTGCAAGCGGAAATTGAAACAAAAGAAAAAAAATGCTATTCCCCCGGACGAAAGGGACAAACAAATTACAAGACAAAACATGACGCGTTTCGACCTCTTTGGTCTTCTTCAGTCAAGATGAACAACATTCAAGCCAACGAAAACGAAGAACAAGCAATCGCTTATCTCCTCAAAGGGGGCACAAAATGAAATTACGTAAAAAGGAGTGAACGCATTCGCCAGCCCAGCATTGTTGGTCAGTGAAACCCGATTCGCTGAAGTCTTACGCATCACTCCTCCCTCCTCCCCCACCCCCCCCCCCCCCCCCCACCCCGCCCTCCCACCCCTCCCCTTCCTTCTTTCTCGCAAACAGATTCAAACCTAAAAGAAGGAAATTAGAAACAGTGAGGGCATCAATGCTGGCTCAGTTTGTGTGAAAGTGTTTCCAACAGTCATCTCTCTTTGGTCGTCTTTTCGTGGACAGTTGTGACAATGATTATACCACACAAAAAGGTTGAATTACTAGAACTCTCTGTGATTTTGGTTGGAACTACGTGAAAACAAGAAAGAGAAGAAGATGAGTCGTAGAGCGGAAAAGAAGAGGCTGATATCATCAGTAGTACTGAATCTGTTAAGTGTGCACGTTTCCTTCTGTTCTCATTTTGATCACACAATTGTTATGTTTAAAAAGTATAGATATTTCTTATGTCGGAGGTGGAGACTTGATATTGTGTTATTGTTTCCAGAGTTTTTTTTCCCCCCTTTAAAGTCATTTTGATGTTTTGCTTATACTCCATTTATTATGTGTTGAAGAGAAAATAGAAATAGATGGGATTTTTTTTAAACATGTATTCGCTTGCTTACTGTAAATGAATCTTTTCTGAGTCTTCTTCATGTGATTCTTGACTTTGATTTTTGTTTTATCTTTGTTCTACCTCCCCTACCTATCATTCTTTCTCTGCTTCGTCTTCTTTTTGAGGTTTTTATGTTTGTGATGTTCCTGTTAGTGTGGGCGTCTGTCTCTTCGTGCATGTAAGCCCGCTTGAATTTGTGTCACATTAATCTACTTACTCTGCTCTCTGTGTTTGTCAATGAGTCCTTCGCGCAGACGTCATGAAAAGACTGTCAATAGATCCAGTGACCTGTACTCCGTTCGCTGTGCACGCACAGTTTCCAGTAAATGCATTAAGTTCTTTTTTTTTTTTTTTTCTTTCATCTTTTCTGAAAATGGGTGGGAATGGATATGACATGGAAGGGGAAAAGATTGGGAGGATGTGGGAACAGATGGGAATGAGATTAAAGGCCATGAGAATGGAAGGGGGGGCGAGAGAAAGGGAGCTGGAACGATGCGAGAGGGCTGTGTTTGTGTTAGGTCCATGAATGGTCATAACTGATTATGATAAGTGGTATTGTTGCTGTTGTTATGGTGTAATTGTTGTCCTTAGGTGTTTTTCTTTCCTATTGTTTTAATTGTTCTATTTTTCTTCTTCTTTTTGAGTGTCACAATCTCAGATAATTTTTTGTTTTACTTAGGGATAGACGTCATGACTGCGCCATGATATTTTCCTGTTACGTCACTGTTAAGGGATGAAGTTTTCATTCTTAGTAGCATATTAGTTGTACTTAATACTAGCAGAAACAATGGTAGTGTTGTTACCACATGCTTGCCTCTACTAAATGTATGGATCTTTTACTACAACACTCCACAATACATTATATCGTCATTGTCGACGTCACCGTCATTATCAACTATTGGGTAACTGATGGCTGGTATTTGAGGGACTGACTGAAAGATAATGAAGAACAGGGAGATAAAGTTAACGTTGCTGGAAACTCTAGTGAAGACGGCAGTTTTTCTTCTTTTTCTTCTTCTTCTTCTTCTTCTCCTCCTCCTCCTCCTCATCCTCTTCCTCCTCCTCCCTCACCACCACTATTACCGCTGCTGCTGCTGCCGACACTATTTCTACGATTTCTACCACTACTATTCCTTTACATGTGTGTGCACATGATGATGATGACGATGATGATGATGATGATGATGATGATGATGATGATGATGATGGCACTGCATGATTATCGTCGTCATTGTCCTTATTGTTAGTGGGGTACACAACGTCCCAGAAATTGGGCTTGTGGTGGCCAGCAGGAAGACAGTGGAAGGATGGGGTGACGAACTTATCCTGTGATCAGTATGAGCGGGTGTCTGGCAGTGTGACGGTAATAGCCACAATCGCCGGTGACGATGGTGATGGTGATTGTGTCACCGGAGAGAGGTATGTGGTGACAGGTGGTGAAAGACCTGGTGACCATCTTTCCCGTGCTGAGGGACTGGCTGGCTGACTTCCTCTCACAGAACTGCACTATGACAGCTTCCATGATTGGCCGCAACCTGCTCATTGAACAGGTAGAGGGGGGCGTGGAGGAGAGAAAGGGCAAAGGGCATGCGGGGGTGTAGCGGAGAGGGGGGATAAGAAGGAAGGGGAGGGCGGAGTGCATAGGGGTGAAAGAGAGAGAGAGAGAGAGAGAGAGAGAGAGAGAGAGAGAGAGTGTGCATGTGTGTATGCGAGAGAGTGTGAACGTTTGTGTTTGTCTTACGTCGCCGGCATTTATGCGTATAGGGTCGTAGAACTTAACCGTTACGTGCTACCGTGTGCATCATTACTCATAACTACAGAGGTGGCATCATTTCACTGCTGCAACGTTAGAAAGGCATACATTTTTAGTAGCCTTCTGAAACACTGACTGCACACACACACACACACACACACACACACACACACACACACACACACACACACGCACGCACGCGCGTGTGCACACACGCACATACACACACACACACACACACACACACACACACACACACACACACACATTCACACACACTTTCACACACACACACACACACACACACACACACACACACACACTCTCTCTCTCTCTCTCTCTCTCTCTCTCTCTCTCTCTCTCTCTCTCTCACTCACACACACACACACACACACACACACACACACACACACACACACAACACACACACACGGAAGTGGCGCGTGAGGGAGACAGAGGGGAAGACAAGGAAAATGACGTATTGACAACACTGCGGAACAGACAGGGAAAACATCTGCCGATACCCACGCCTTGGCACACAACAAAACGGAACTGGAGAAGTGTTCTTCAGCCTGGTGTCCCGATGGCTTCGCACGGAGTTCAGGAACAAGGAGAAGAAGAGGAGGAAGAAGAAACAAAGAGATGAAGACTTTAGCACAGAGTGCGTTTGTTACAAGATATGCATTTATTTTATCCATATAAATTTTCGTTTCACAGGTGCTTAGGCTCCTGCACCACCTGGTCAAGTTCGGCTATTACATGGACCTGGATGACGTGCGAAAGCTATTGCCTCCCTTACTCAGCCTGCTGGACGGGCGGCATGATGTGCCCTTTCCCAAGGACAAGAGCAAAGGTTTCCCAGTATACTCTCTCTCTCTCTCTCTCTCTCTCTCTCTCTCTCTCTCTCTCGCTCGCGCGCGCGCGCGCGCGCGCGCGCGCTGAAACAGTTGTACCTCCCTCTTACGTCTTTGCACGTCTTTATTTTCCATCTTTTCCCGACGTGTTACTCGTTCGGTTATCCATTTCCCCTTCTTACTCCAACCCTCCCTCAGAATAACGAGAAATGTGTGCCTTCTGTTTTCACTTTACACCCCGCATAACCTTTTTTTTTTCCTGAAGAAGAGGACAGTGGTACACCATATGTTACTCCCTTGCCCTTCCTCGATTCGCTTTCCATCTTTTCCTCTATATTTCAAAGACGCGGGTGAACAAAAAATCCTCCTTTCATACCCTAACCTGATTTTCTATCACTTTTTCCTTCTTACGTAAATTAAGTCACCTGTTTTGCGTTCTTTATCCCATATCCCTTCTTCTTCTTCTTCTCTTCTTCTTCTTCTTCTTCTTCTTCTTCTCTACTTTTTCTTTGTTCCTCACGAGAATTTCCAAGCATCAACATCGGTGAGATTTTTTCGTATTGTGTCAATTCCCAACATTAAGGCAGCCACATTTCGCCTTCGGAGAGAACGTCTAAGCACGACACAAGTATGAAAAGGGTATTGGTGGTGGTGGGGTGGTCGTCGTGTGTGTGTGTGTGTGTGTGTGTGTGTGTGTGTGTGTGTGTGTGTGTGTGTGTGTGTGTGTATAGACTTTTTGTTGGCAATTTGCATGGTATAGTAGTGATTTGGATGCTTGTTCTTAGATATGACTTAACTATATCAGGATCGATTAAATGCTAATTATTTTATGCATTCATACAACATGATTTTATTTGATCTCTCTCTCTCTCTCTCTCTCTCTCTCTCTCTCTCTCTCTCTCTCTCTCTCTCTCTCTCTCTCTCTCTCTGGCATGTTTGCCTATCAGCTATGGTGTGGTGATCATTGAGAGGTAGTCGGAGAATAGTGGTAGGGATAAGAGCAGTGACGATAGCAGTTTGCAGTAGTCTTTGCAGCACTAGCAACAGGTATAGCAGTAGCAATGGTATTAGCAACTAGAGCTGCTGTGGTGGTAGTAGTAGCTGTGGTGATGGTAATGGAGGAAGTAGTAGTGTAGTAACTGCGGTGACGGCTGCAGTAATGGTAGTAATAATCATTACTCTGGCAGTGGTAATGTTGTACTAATCAGTCCCATTTCTTACATGACAAGGTTATTCCAAGGATGGCAACAAAGCCGTTGCACACTACCGGGCGACAGGCCGATTTGAACGCAGCCCAGAATCGGAAGCTATTGTCAACGCCAAGTACCAGTAGGTGTATTCTCTTTTTTTTGTGTGTTACAGTCATGTTAAACGTCCACACCTAGGATTCAAACTGTCGGTGCGGTGTATCTGAGCTAACCGGCATCATAGCGAGTTTGTTTGCCATGTAATTTTTTTATGAAAATATTCGCTGTAATGTCGTGCGACAGAAACCGCCCAGACCTGTGGATTTGAATGGACCTGGAATTTGAGATCCCTTACTTTCGACACCCAGTCGCCTTCACACAGGTCTCATTTCCTCGTGTTGTTTTCTGTCAGTTTAAAAAACTATTGTATAAAAGCTGAATAGGTGTATACTAGTTGCCATTCATTTCAACTGATTCGGTCTTTATATTTGACGGAAAGAAGTTACCTTTCACGGGGATGTCATCTTGAAGTTTCCGGACAGGGCCCCTCAACTCCAAAGTTGCTCAGTTTTTGCCTCGTCATTCTCACAATATCCACGCTACTACTGGACAGTTTGACTGATATCTCAATAAAACATCAAAAAGCATCTTAACCAGAAACTGATCGGCTCCGATATTACTGTCATCCACGACACGCGTGTCCTATCCTTCCTGAAAAAGAATGTATAGATTGGTGGTCACCCGCCACGTGCGGTAACTGGTTGCTCCTCCACAGTAACAATGGGTCTCTGGACATCCTCGGTTTGTCATGCATGCAGTAAGATTAGGCAATTACGAAAAGGAAGGTGATAGCAAATGTGGGTCGTGAATGTCTTGCTTACAAACAAGTGTTTCAGCGCTCAACTGTGAGACCTTTCAAAGCAATAGCACCTAGACACTTAAAGACATAGTCCTATATTCCAGTGTTGTAAGAACAGATCCCCCTTATCTATGGTAAGACAAAGAGGTCTGTGGTTTTGAACGCAACGATCTTTTGGTCTGAATTTAGAAGGCAGTGCACTGTATTGGAATGTTGACGGCGAAGGTCCTTTATAAAAGACAATGCTGTTTACCCCGACATGTTGAAGGCAAAGATCGGTGCAAGACTTGAGGACAGTGTACGCACTGCGATGTTGAAAACAAGATACTTGGCCCTGGACTTGAAGACACTGCTCTATATATACTCAGGGATGTTGAAAGCAAAGATGTTTGGCCCGGGACTTAAAAACAGCGCTGTGTATACTCTGGATTGTAGAGGGCAAAAATCTTTGCTCCAGGAATTAAAGTCAGTGATATGTGTATTCTGGACTGTAGAAGACAAAAATCTTTGCTCCAGAAGTTAAAAGTCAGTGATGTGTATACTCTGGAATATAGAAGGCAAAAATCTTTGCTCCAGGATTTAAAGACAGTGCTGTATACTGTGAAATGTTGTACGCAGATAATGTTTGGCCAAAGATTTAAAAGACAAAGCTGTGTGCGTTAGCAGCACAAACTTGAGAGGGGCAAGATTTTGGAAACAAAACTGTTTAAACTTGAAGTCGGATAAATCAAAGTTCTGAGTAAGACGTTTTTACTTAGATATGAAACGCTGTAAACAACCTGTACAGAACTTTCAGAGGAATTAATGACTGAAGATTTTTGTCACCATGTTCAAGCAGGCCAAGATACCAGCATTATTGTTATGATTAGCCCCCTATGGTTATTGTTGTCGCACAAGTATAATATTGTCACTTGTCGCTCAGGGCCATGGAGGTTCTGGACCTGCTGCTGACCTTCCAGAGGAACCAGAGGCTGAAGGTGTTCGTCACCATGTTCAAACAGGCGGAGCAGGGCGCGGCCAAAACGCAGGTCGCAGTCCGTGCTGGAGCCGCTGCTCTACGAGACCTACAACCCAGCCGACCAGAAGAAGTAGGCCGTCAGGGTTCTGTGGATGATGGTGTATGTGGTGTCGAGTGTAATGTGGTGTGGTGTGGGGGCGTCTTTTATATTTTGTTGAGTTGTGTGTATTGTGTTGTAGTATATTGTATTGTACAACCCTGCCGACAAAAGAAGTAGGCCGTCTGGGTTCTGTGTATGGTGTCCGGTATAATGTGATCTGGTGTGATGTGTATTTCATATTTTGTTGTGTTGTAGTATATTGTACAACCCCGCTGACAGAAGAAGCAGGCCGTCTGCGTTCTGTGAATGATGGCGTCCAGTGTCATGTGGTATGATGTGGGATGTGTTTAATATTTTGTTGGTGGTGTTGTTTTGTAGTATGTTGTATCGTACAACCTTGCCGGCAAATGAGATAGGTGGTCTTGATTCTGTTTATGATGGTGTATGGGTATGAAATGGGTATTTTGTGGTGTATATTTAATGTTTCGCTGTGTTGTGTTGTGCTGTGTAGTGTTGTGTTGTGTTGTAGTATGTTGTATCGTACAAACGCTGCCGACAAAAGAATAGGCCATCTGGGTTCTGTTTACGTTGGTGTGTGTGGTGTCTGGTAGAGTATGGTGTGTGTGTGATGTGTTTTGTATTTTGTTGCATTGCGTTGTGTTGTATTACATTGTACTGTACAACCCTGCCGACCAGAAGAAATAGGTCGTCTGGGTTCTGTGTATGGAGGTGTGTGTGGGTTCTGTGTATGGAGGTGTGTGTGATGTCTAGTGTAATGTGGGGTGTGCAGGGTGTATTTAATGTTTTGTTGCTTTACGTTGTGTTTTGTTGTGTTGTGTTGTGCCGTGCTGTGTTGTATTGTATCATACAACCCTGCCGACAAAAGAACAAGGCTGTCTGGTTTCTGTGTATGGTGTGTGTGGTGTGTCTGCTGTAATATGGTTTGAGATGGGGTTGATTTAATGTTTTGTGTTGTGTTGTGTTGTGTTGTGTTGTAGTAAATTGTAACTCTTGCCAACAAATAAAATAGGCCGTCTGGGTTCTGTATATGAAGGTGTATGTGGTGTCTGTTGTAATGTGGTATAGTGTGGGGTGTGTTTTTTACATTTTTTTGCATCGTGTTGTGTTGTAGTATATTGTATTGTACAACGCTGTCGACAAAAGAAACGGTGGTCTAGGTTCTGTTTATGGAGGTGTGTGTGGTGTCTGGTGTAATATTTATGGTGTGGTGTGTATTTTATGTTTGAGTTGTGTTGTGTTGTGTTTGATGTTTTGTCACATTGTGTTGTGTTGTAGTGAATTGTATTGCAGAACCTGCTATTAAAAAGAAGTAGGTAGTCTGAGTTCTGTTCAGGAATGGTATGGTAAGGTGTATTAGAGGGGTATGTGTGGTGTGGCGTGTATTGCATATTTAATTGCACTGTATTGTGTTGAGATGTGCGTGTTGCAATCTACAATGTTGTGTTGGCTTAGTGTGATTCTATTGTACTATATTTGCACAACTTCTTCTTGATGATGAGCCTTTTTTCAATCGCTAGAGAAGAAGCCTGTCTACCTTTGAGAAAAGTTAACTTTCGGGG
>JADBJO010000004.1:1450000-1465000 GCA_016801955.1 Conus betulinus | reverse complement strand
TATGATGGAAAAAGGAATACTATGTATTAACACTATAAATGTAAAAGATGATGTGATAAAGTGAAGAGAAAAAAGTGACAGTACTGATACATATGTAGGATATTACTTTGGGGTTGATATTGCCTGTAGATAGATTACGAAAATGTTCCTCTTGAGGCATGGGGCTCTGTGCTTGCATCCTCTGTTGCCCATCTCTGCTATTACTTACTTCATGTTACTTTCAATTTTCTGCTGTTGACTCTGAGGAATTGATGATCTTTACTTTTTTTTTTTCCACGCCTGTTTTAAAAAGGTTTGAACGTTTGTCTGTGGAGCTGACGGTCGCGAGTTTGAAGCTATTAACGGGATCGGATTTGTGTTGTTGTTTTTTTTTTCTTAAAAATCTTGTTTGTCCACCCAGCCGTAAATGAATACCTGGTTTAGGTGAGGGAGGGTTAAAAGACGGTCGAAGGAGAGGGGTGGCATTGCCTTCCATCATGCCGTGAAACCAAACACGGTGAACCTCGGACAGTTTATCGCTCCTATGGCTGTGAGGAAATGAGACTTAAACTTACCTTTTTTTTTTTTCACACTTTTTGCACACCTGTTTGCGTTTGTCGTGTTTTTTTTTTTTTTTTTTTTTAAAATTTGTAGATAAAACCGAAAACGTATTTGCTGGGTTGGTTGTATCATCTGCCTTTCCTTTCTGATGTTTATTCATAATTCATTTTCTGTTAATGATACTTAAAAATGAATAGTCTTGCTTATGCGTGTATATTTTGTTTTATTTCTTGTATATATTAACTTATTCTGTAGAGAGGGACCTTCATTCATTTTCTTTTTACTTTTTTTTTTACTCCCAGTTCTTATAGAACAGGGAGTACTTTAGAATGGGAACGAAGAAATGCTCCGTGTGTGTGTGTGTGTGTGTGTGTGTGTGTGTGCGCGCGCGCGTGTGTGTGTGTGTGTGTGTGTGTGTGTGTGTGTGTGTTCGTGGTCAAAATGTGTTCCACTCGCTCCAGACAAAGCTACTGGGCCGATCTTTCTGAAAATATGTAGGTATGTTCATTATGGGTCACGGATGATGCCCGATGTTTTAGTTTACCGTTATAGCCGTTAGTAACGGTTTTTTTTTTTCCTTTAGGGGAATATCTCAGAAAGTACGTGGCCCATCTTTCTGCAAATTTGTAGGTATGTTCATTATGGGTGACGGATGATGCCCGACGTTTTAGTTTACCGTTACTACTAACGGCTATAACGACCCATAACGGTTTTTTCATTTTCATGGAATATCTCAGAAAGTACGTGGCCGATCTTTCTGAAAATTTGTAGATGTGTTTATTATGGGTGAAGGATGCTGCCCAATGTTTTAGTTTACCGTTATAGCCGTTAGTAAGGGTTATAACGGCCCTGACGGTTTTTCTTCTTTATGGAATATCTCGGAAAGTATGTGGCCGATCTTTCTGAAAATTGTAGGTATGTTCATTATGGGCCACGGATGATGCCCGATGTTTACCAGAATAGCCATTACTAATGGTTATAACGGCCCAAAACGGTTTCCTCTTTATGGAATACCTCACGCGTATTCAAGATAAACTGGGGGTACGTTTATATGCTTTGCATCTTGTTTTTTATTTCATGTTTTCTGTTTACTTCCATCATTGTTTCTTGACTTAACCCTTTCTAGTGAAAACAAAATCAGCTAAGCATCACTGTGTCTTTGTTTCTTGATTCATTTCTCAAGCCAGGCAATTATACACATCGCCATTACTATCTACATACAATGCTAGGAAGTGCTAACGAATCAGCAGCTAAACAGATGAACATGTGGGCCTGCAACCAAAACAAAAAAAAGACCAAAAAGTGGGGGAAAAATTTTTTCCAACACCAACGTGGGGAGTTGTACTTTTCTGTGTGCGACAGCACCCACGTGAGGTAGACTCCTCATCAGCAGCGTCATGATATAAAAACCATTGCCTTGTGTGTCTGTGGTCCTCTCACTTTGCAGGAAGAGCCGGGCGGGTGGAGAAGCCGGCATAGAGGTTCTATATCATACCATGCAGTGCCACTGGTAATGCTAGATACTGCTGCACCGACGCCCATGTACTCCAGGGCCGGGGTTCCTGTGGCGCCGATAGGGGAACTTGCAGTCTGTCAGCCTGGCTTTGTGCACGTGGTGGACACGCGCCTGGTATCATAGTGCCAAGCTGCCAGGCAGCAGGTCCTTTCTCGGCTCTGCATCTACCCTGGCCCCCCAGCACTGTATCCATGTCAGATTAGCCGTGTCATGATGATACGTGTTCAGCGTCAGTAGTCGCCCCTGTGTACATAATTAATGCCAGTGCTTCTGCTTAAACGTTGTGGTTTTCGTCCCTTTTTTTTTTTTCATTGAAGCTCAGAGTGCTGCTTTTCTTCAGCTGTATTGTTGTAAATTTATTAAGTCTTTTTTATTCAAGACTTCATATCGAGATGGTTCACTAACAGAACTGATGCAGCGATCGTTTTGAACTTCACACCGTGTTGCAATCGTATCAATGTTGTTCACACGATAGTGATAATTAATCGGTCATTACGATTAAATGGTTAGGTATGTTGATCTTAAACAAGTCTCGTTTTTTGTGCATGCACATATTTCAGTAGATCATCTAATTATGATGCTGTCCTCTTCTTTAAATGTTCATTTTTTTTCATCAGCTCTTTTATCAGGCTGCGCATTTAGATAGATTCAGTTTTAACAAGAGTTTTCGCTTATGTATGATGCGTAGTTTAGCTTGGCGCTTGTCTTTTCCATAATTATGGAACGGGAAAACTGGAAAATGCAGTATAGTGGAATTTTATACCTTTTCCGCTTGTTGCAAATTGTGGAAAAAGTGGAGGGTGAAGGCATGCTTGTGTTTTTACAGCTTAGTTTACTAACAGTATCAGTGCCGGAGTAACAAAAACAAGAGGACAATCCTCTCTCTCTCTCTCTCTCTCTCTCTCTCTCTCTCTCTCTCTCTCTCTCTCTCTCTCTCTCCTCCACACACACACACACACACACACACACACACACACACACACACACACACACACACACACAAAGGAACAGTCCTCCCCCCCCTCTCTCTCTCTCTTGTTAGCAATAACATTTACATTCTTTTCCTTTTTAAGAAGAGTCACAAGAAAACAAGATGGATTTTGTTCTTTGGTGTCAAGTTTTTAGGAACATAAGACAATAAAATTCAATTACCAACATTTTATAGACAGCCTTCCCTATTTCAACTGACCGTATTGATATCGCCTATTGCTACTGAAATTGGCCATAATTTTTCTTTGCATAAAAGGGATTCAGATTTACAGAAAAACCACTTCTTGAAAGTTCTCAATGAATTGTATCATGTCGTACTTTAAAGTATGCCACTAGACGCATTTCCAAGCATGTCCGCACATGTTTTCACATCCTTAAATAAGGGACCAGAACCCACATATGCATAAACACTCTCACTCTCTCTCTCTCTCTCTCTCTCTCTCTCTCTCTCTCTCTCTCTCTCTCTCTGTGTGTGTGTGTGTGTGTGTGTGTGTGTGTGTGTGTGTGTGTGTGTCCTAACAAGAAAGCCCGCTAACCTGTGTTTAGAGAATTGTTTCAGATCCTCTTTTATATATATATATATATATATATATATATATATATATATATATATATATATATATATATATATATATATATTAAAAACAGAATGGTAAAAGGAATTTTTAAAATCGACAGGTCTGTTTCGAGCGCTGGCTCTCCTCAGGATCAGATCCTGAGGAGAGCCAGCGCTCGAAACAGACCTGTCGATTTTAAAACTTCCTTTTACCATTCTGTTTTTAACAGATGTTGCTCCCAAGGGGTCGAGCATTTCAAGAATTTTATTAGGCATTTTAGTGGTATTTTTTATATATATATATATATATATATCATTCAAAATTTGCTAAGTTCAAACACACACACGCGCGCGCGCGCGCGCACACACACACACACACACACACACACACACACACACACTGAACTCGGAAACTCACGAAAATGGGGTGTTAACCGGCAAGATCACATTGTGTAACGAGCTTCATTTCAAAACACGGGACAGAAATGTGCACAGTGATGCAGCTCTCTGTTTAAATAGATGTTCGTTATCAAAATGTATTATCATTTCTTCGTGTGACGCCGCAAAAACAAACAATTAAATTTGAATATGTGTGTGTGGTATTTACATATATTGTGTGTTTCTTTATGTGTATTTATTTCTGTGTTTGTTCGGTCGGTGGAGTCAGATTATTTGCGGATTTCTGAGTTGTTTTTAGGATGAATATCCAAAGTGTTCAATTCTTCTTTCGATTTGACATGAATAAAATCTCGTAGAAAAACAAAACTGACAGACTCTGACGTAAAGGTAACCTCAAGTTTCGACGACAAACGAGCAACAAGTGTCAGAGAGGGGACGGACGACAACTTTCCTGTTTTGGAAGGAAAAGCGTAAAGCTTGCAGAATTTCCTCCCTCTCTGCATGTACAGAGGTCTTCGCTGCATTATTTTTCCAGGCTTAGTCTTGTTTTTCAGACTTGGATGGCGTGCTTTGAACTGATTAACACTTTCTGATACTAACAGACGCGGGCAATTCTGGAGAATAGGGAGCCCCCAATTGTCAATTCTCACTCGCCTTCAAAGATGTCTTTCCGTCTGAGATGAAAGGGAATCTAACCAGAAAAACATTCTAACAGATTTGCATGTATTCCGGCCACATCGATTTAACGAAAGAAAATTCCTTCAAAGGGAATTTGTAAGAATAAGAATAACTGCACCGTTAAAGAATTGAAAGAAAAACGATATGAGTTGCGACAACTGAGAAAAATGTAACAATAGATACAGCAATAAATGAAAAATAGGTATATGCCCTGAACATTAATAAGTAACAGTTGCACGTACATTTTGAAGATTCAGTGGAATCACAGCAGTACACGATGTTATTGATATCAGCAAATGAAACTAATATAGAAACACATCGAAGGATAAACGCAGATTACACACAGACGGAAATCACACACACACACACACACACACACACACACACACACACACACACACACACACACACACACACACACACACACACGGCGGCAAGAATGCCTTATCGCGCGCGCGCGCGCACACACACACACACACACACACACACACACACACACACAGAGAGAGAGAGAGAGAGAGAGAGAGAGAGAGAGAGAGAGAGAGCGCGCTCGCGGCGGTGTGCCCTATAACACGTCTAATTTTAGAGTTATCATGCAGTTCATGAATAGGGGCCCCTTTGACTCCAGGCCTGCCCAGAGGTTTACCATGCTTTGGACTTGTCATCTATTTTCTTTGCGCATCCTGTGTATGCATACATATTCATGAATGATGTGAGTACAAGGCGCGCTCGTGCGTGTGGATGGGTGTGTGTGCGTCATTGCAAGCAAAGCAGCCAAACCGAGAACGAACTGGTTTCAGTCAATGTCTGTCAGTCGATGATATGTGTGTGTGTGTGTGTGTGTGTGTGTGTGTGTGTGTGTGTGTGTGTGTGTGTGTGTGTGTTTCCTCTTCTTCTTCTTCTTCTTCTTCTTCTTTCTTTCTTTCTTTCTCTTTCTTTCTTTCTTTTTTTTTTTTCTTGTCGGTGTTCCGTGGTGAGTTTGCATGGTCCGTTTCGAACTTTCGTGGTCTCTTTTAAACTTTCGCTGTCCATTGTAAATTCGTGTGGTCCTTTGTCAGTTTGCATGGTCCATCGTGAATTGTGTCTCATCTGTTGTCAGTTTTGCATGGTCCATAATTGTGAATTTGTTCTGTTCGTTGTCAGTTTGCATGGTGCATTGTGGTTTTGTCTTGTCCGTTATCAATGTGCATGGTCCATTGTGAATTGGCATGGATTTGTTGTCATTTTGTGGGGGGGAGGGGGGGGAGGGGGGTGCGTGATCCATTTTATATAATTGAGGGGGCTCCGGTATCAGTTTAGACTTTTGTATTAAGATCTAACAGACAACGTCAAGACATCCAGTTTCCCTCTAACACACTGCAAATGGGGCATGTGTTTTTCTCCGCGTTCAGGAAACTGATCTGTGAACCTAGCTAATATATCTGCAACGATCTGAAAGTGCGCACGATCACACACGTGCACGCACGCGCGCGAACGCGCGCGCGCACACACACACACACGCACGCACGCACGCACGCACACACACACGCACGCACACACACACACACACAGAGCCACTAACTCACTCACTCACTCACTCACCATCATCGTCACCACCACACACTGATACAATACAAAAAAAAAAATAATTACGGGTCCCCAAGACAATTAAAATGTTTTTGCCTGAGTAGATGGTAAGGTTCAATGACTCCTGTTACTATCAGTCGAATGTGTTGTTGTTGTTGCTGTTGTTGTTGCTGTTGCTGTTGCTGTTGTTGTGTTGTTGTTGTTGCTGTTGTTGTTGTTGTTGTATCCAAGATTGATTTTTGTTTTTCTTTAACGGCATATTGTGATTATACTTGGAATCCTCTTGAGCCAGTATAACTACATTTTTGGGGGAGAAAGGGGAATGTTGTGAGTGCATACAGATGTGTCGGCAGAATTCAATTTCAGCGGTGTGTGTGTGTGTGTTTGTGTCTGTCTGTCTGTCTGTCTGTCTGTCTGTCTGTCTGTGTATGCGTGCGTATCAGTGATTTGAATTTTGTGCAGTTGATATGATTTGTCCTTCAAGATAATACTATTGCGCGTTAAATATTGGGTACTGTTACTAATCTTTTAGTTGTGTTTACAACTGTTGATAGTAAAAGTACTGTTGTTGTGTTATTATTATTATTACTATTGTTATTATTATTATCATCATTTTTTTTATTATTATTATCATTATCATCATCATTATTGCTCTTATTACATCGTCATCATCATTACTATTATTTTTGTTGTTGATATTGTCATCATCATCATCATCATTGCCGTCGTCATCATCAACATCATTATTACTGTTATTATTGTTGTTGTTGTTTTTGCGATGGCGGCAGTGGTGGTGATGGTATTACTGTTTTTGTTGCAGTTGTCATCGTTGATATCTTTGTAATTACCATTGTCGTCATTGTTATAAATATTAGGTTTTTTTTTTCATATGGTCATCACTGCCTCGTTGGCTTTTCTGTTTTTGCTGTTCTACACAAAGACACACGAACATACCGTGTGGCGTTTTGTTCCGCAGGATCAGTACGCTGGCATGGAAACGGTGTTCAGGAAAACCTTACACCTACTGAGATTGCTGATCCGGGAAAACCACAAGGTAAATGAATTTATGCACCGCTGATCTTATTAACAGTGAATACATATCACTAATCTCTGTAAGGATGAATATATACCATCCACCTCTGTGAGGATGAATATGTACCCACGGATCTCTGTACAGGTTGATTACATGTCCGATCTTTGTGACATAAATATACCAGAACATGTCTCTGCAGCAGGCATATGCACAAATGCTCCTTGTAACAGGTACTAACACCATCGCTTTGTTTTTTACACGTATTAAGCTAAGGCATGTTTCAGCCCCATCCCCAACCCCAGCTTCGCCCGCCAACCCACACACCCTCTCTCCTTCTTCGTTCCATCTCCAGTATAGAATAATGTAACATTTCTCTCACCCTCTACCCAAACCCGCTCGTACCCTACCCTGTTTCACATTCACCCTATACTCCCTACACTCACCCGTCCTCCACTTCCGGATGGCCTCTCACTTTTGTCTTCCGTTCATTATATCAACAAACGACAGGCAAAACGAAAACACGGATTTAAACAATGACTGGTTTGCTTTGAAGCAAACACACACCAAATTTTACGAAAAAATAAGTTTTGGGACAAAAATATTTTGTGATTTTGATGACCTTTAAGTGAATAAAGAAGAGTCTCTTTCTACCTAGCATCTTTCTGTCAGAATTCAAATTTCATTCGTTTTTGATGTACCAACTTGAAAGATGCTTTAACATGTCGGGGCATTCTCTACAGTAAAGTTAATCTTAACCCTTGACAGAAAGAATATTTCATATTAGGTATAAATTTGTAGAGGAGAAAGCAAGGGGAGGGGGGGGGGGGGGGGGGGCAAATGCTGACTTTAAAAGCCGTCGTTGAGATTTTGGAATACGACAACGTGAAGAATAGAGACAAAAAGCATCATCAGCTATGTCAGAGTTTAAGGTCCCCATATTCTTAACGCTGATTTTCCACCGTTCAGCCAGTCTTGCCTTGACCCTGAAGTCCGTGGTGGCCCAGGTACGTTCACCTACGAATACAATAATAAAAAGTAAATTCATTTTACTTACCCGAGTCACCTGTCCCTACTCCGTCATTTCACATGTGCTGTCGACCGGTTTCCCTACAGATCAGTTGCAAAGCCATCTTGGAAGAGCCGCTTTGGTTACATCACTCGACGGAGTTGTCATAAGTCATGGCCCTTCCAGGTTCCATTCTTGACTGTGAAATAACCCAGAAGAACTGCAGCTTTAGTTAGTAGTTGTTATGGGGAGGAATGCGACATTGATCTGGAGAAAGAAAAAAAAAAGCAGGGTGACAATCTTTAAAAAGTTGTGTACACAAATGTGTCCACACTTTGTACTAAACTTAAAAGTGAAAAAAAGTGACAGTCAGCATATAAAACACGGATCGGCTATGCTTCAGTGTCGCCGGATCGTCGTACAATGTAGTGTGTTGGTGTTGTCGGTATGTTGATGTGTTTTGCCTGTGTCCTGAACGTCATGGTACCGGTCCGTGCAGGTGCAAGACAACATGTTTGACAACCTGGACCAGCTCCTGGACGTGCAGATCGTCCGGTCTGACCTGGCTACGGCTCTCAAAGAGGTAAGGCCGTGAGTGTGGGTCCGCAGTGTGTGTGTGTGTGTGTGTGTGTGTGTGTGTGTGTGTGTGTGTCTTTTTGTGTGTGTGTGTCTTTTTGTGTATGTCTCCTGTGTGTGTGTGCATGTCTTTATGTGTGTGTGTGTGTGCGCGTGCGCGTGCGTGCGTGCGTGCGTGCGTGCGTGTGTGTGTGTGTGTGTGTGTGTGTGTGTGTGTGTCTTTACGTGTGTGCATCTTTTTATGTGTGTGTGTGGGGGGGGGGGGGGGTTATGTGTGTGTGCGTGTTTTTATGTGTGTTTGTATTGTCTCAGTTGTATGTGTCCGAGGAGGAAAGGGGACGGAGGGCAGATGTCTTTAGATGTCTAACGGCTAACAGACAAGGCAGTCACCGTCTTTTGTCCCATTATTCTATGTTCGGGGATGCTGTCTAAACACGCAAACCAGTGTGCGTGTGGATGTCTGTATCAACCATCTCATTTGCACGTGATGACATATTCTATTAAAAGTGAAAGGGACTTGCAGCAGTGGTCTGCAGTGTAACGTGTATATTTTTTTTCTTAAATGCAGTGAAACAAAATTCTGCAAATGTATGTGATGCACTTCTTTTAAATCTGGCACTCACATACAGTATGTGAGTATGTACATACTATCAGAATAAGTTATTGTTTACATTTATACTAATTTTGAGATTGCAAATTGAAACTTTTTTTTTTTTTGTTGTTGCTTGTTTGTTACATTGTTCAAAGTATAAATCTGGCTGGCTGTTTCCCAAGCAAGGATTGAACCCAGAAGCCTTACATCCAAACACCAAAGCTCTTTACCCCTAGGCTTACTGAACCGTCCGTCCACCCACCTTCTCCCCTCCTCCTCCTCCTCCTCCTCCTGTCTGGCAGATCTTCATCGGGAACCAGACCACCTGCCTGAAGGTCCACTCCCGGCAGGTGCAGCGGATGGTGCTGCTGGCGGCGGAGAGCCAGCACACGGCTCCTGAGTTTCTGGAGCTGCTGCGTGCCCTGGTGAAGGTGGAGGGGCTGGACCTGACCATCAAGCGCAACCAGGCGCTCGTCATGAAGTACATCATGCAGAACTTCAAGAAGGCCGCCTACGTACTGGACCAGCCCAGGAATTTCAGGTGAGTTGCGTGTGGGAGAGGAAGAATAGGGAAGGGGTGGGGGAGATGAACAGGTAGTGTTTTATTCTGAGTTATGGTGATGCTCTTGTATGCACGTCTTGGTTTTGTGTGGATGTGGAATTGTGTGTGTGTGTGTGTGTGTGTGCATGCATGTGTGTACGTGCGTGTATGCGTGCGTGCGTGTGTGTGTGTGTGTGTGTGTGAGAGAGAGACAGACAGACACACACACACACACACACACACACACAGAGAGACAGAGAGAGAGACAGAGACAGAAAGAGAGAGACTAAGTCTACCGATGTTTTAGACCAGCGCCGAAATGACAAATTGAAGTCAGGTACGGTTGGAGTTTGTGAATGGCGAGGTGGTTTTAATTAGATGAGTGCTGTGTGTGTATATGTATCCCTAGGTGCGCGCGCGTTCGTGTTTGCATGTATAGATGTGATGATCATATGATGGTGACAACATCATTAGCAGAATTATTAGGACTGTAATTGCTATCGCCATTATCATCACCATTATCACCATTTAGTTAGTCGAGATTAAGGTGATTTTTTATCAGCAGACAGAAATTTTCTTAAACTTGAACACCAGAATCTGAAATCCATTTGTCTCTGTATTAGTGGATCAGTTGGTTTCTATAGTGTATTCTTTCCTTCTCATGGTTTCATCTTCTTTGTCTTTTGTTGATGCTCTGTCTTCCATGCCGTCCCAATGGCATTGTTGTGTGTGTGTGTGTGTGTGTGTGTGTGTGTGTGTGTGTGTGTGTGTGTGTGTGTCCTGCAGGGAAAACATACTGACCACCCAGACGGAGCAAGGCCATCTGACGTACTTCATCAACTTGGTGGATCTGCTGGCTACTTGTGTGCGGAGGTGTGTGTGTATGTGTGTGTGTGTGTGTGTGTGTGTGTGTGTGTGTGTGTGTGTGTGTGTGTGTGTGTGTGTCTGTAAATGTGAGTATGTGTGTGTGTGTATGCCTGTGAGTGCGCGTGTGTGTGTGTGTGTGTGTGTGTGTGTGTGTGTGTGTGTGTGTGTGTGTGTGTGTTATACATTGGTGTCACTTTTTTCTCGGAGGAGCTAGGAAGGGAGGTATGAACATGCTCTGTACCGTACTCTCAACACGCCTTTCTCATGTGCCCTCCAAAACCACTTCACCATCCGGACGAAAATCACACCAACGTTCGACGACCTTTGACACCCCAATGCGTGCAGGGGGAGAACAAGTTCATCGAGTCGCTGTGCCAGACCATTGTGCCGGTGGAGGAGCTGCTGTGGGTGATCTCCCATACGGGCGTGGACTGCAATCTGAAGCGGCCCTTCCTGCACTTCATGCTGTGGGTGTACATGAAGACCACCGGCGCCAACCTGGTGGAGAGCGGGGCTGCCGACCTGCAGCACGACAAGTGCGTGGTTTAACTACTGCTTCTCTCCCTTTGTTCGCTCTTTGCTTCATGGATTCGTTCATTCCAGGGACAGCGATCAGGTAGGTGGTTTAGTTAGCGCTCTTTGCTTCATGGATTCGTTCATTCTCAGGGACAGGTATCAGGTTGGTGGTTTAGTCAGTGCTTCTCTCCCTTCGCTCGCGCTTTTCTTCATGGATTCGTCCATTCTCAGGGACAGCGATCAGGTAGGTGGTTTAATTACTACTTCTCTCCCTTCCTTCACTCTTTCCTTCACTGATTCGTTCTCTTTTTTTTTTTTTTTTTTTAAACTGGGCTGACTCTTTGCCCAGGTCCATGTGGGACTTCATTCACTCGGTGACGGGAGACATGCACCAGCTGATCGACTACCTGTCCCGCCACCCGGACAAGGTGCCCATGTTGCTGAAGAACCCACCCGCCAAGAGCAAGGTGGCGGAGCCCACCGACACCCGAGCCGTCATGCAGCACATCCTCTTCTACATCCTGGACGGGGTGCTGCCCTTTCTGCACGTGAGTGCCTCGTGACCTCCACCCATTAGCTTGCGCTTCCACCCGTGTCTGTTGATTGGTTGAAGAGGATCAGTACTTCTCTCTCTGTCTCAGTACAGTACAGGTATTGTTTACAGGTCTGTGTTAATGTGTACAAGTACGCCGATCTGTTTTAAAGTGTATAGATGTTATACACAGGGCTATGTTGATGTGTACAGGTGTAATACATGTGGCTGTGTTAATTTGCACATTTATTATTAACAGAGCTGTGTTAGTGTGTAATACACAGGGCAACGTTGACGTGCATACGTATTATATACGGGGTTGTGTTGATGCGTTGGGTTGTTATACACAGAACTGTGGTGATGTGTATAGGTATCATATACAGGACTATGTCGATGTGTTCAGGTGTTCTACACAGTGTTCTACTCCCCCGACAAAGACGTATACACCAACGAGGTCAACACACTACGGAAAGCGTGGCGAACGCCCTCATTGTGAGTCACACGTGCCGAGTGCTGTGTTATGTACTGCGTGGCATATTTCGTTCGTTTGTTGCTCTCCCGTTGTCCGCGCTCTTTCTTCCTCCTATTACTCTCGCGCTCCCCCCACCCCCACCTCCTCCCCCTGTATCCACCACCACCACCTTCCAACCCCCCGGCTGTCTCCTGTGCATAGCCACGGTCAGGTTTGCCCTATCGTGTTGTGCCAGCGCCAGTCGTCTGTCAGTTGCTATGAGTTCTGCACGTCGCCGTGAGGCCACTCCATAGAGGAGATCACCCCACCTCTTCTGCTGCAGTCACTTTGGTTCACCTCATAATGCTTGCTGTGACTTGCCGTTCGCGGGATATTACATCCCAAGCTTCCGTAGGTTGTGCTGTTATGCGCAATTGTTTAAATTGTTGTTGTCTGTTTCCGTGGTTATTATGTATTTAACCTATTTGCATATTCCTCTATTCATTCGTTAATTCACTGTTCTTAGGTGGGTTTTTTTTTTTTTTTTTTTTTTTACCTAGGCTGTAATTGTTTTTCTGGTTCGAAGTTCCTTTTCACATTTGATGATTTTTTTTTTCTTTTCACATTTGATGATTTTGTTTCTTTTCACATTTGATGATTTTGTTTCTTTTCTTTTCTTGCGTTTGATCAGTGCCAAGGCTTACCTTTCAGTTTCCGTTCTGGTAAGACAAAAACCGTTTATTCGTGTACGAAGAAAGTTGTTTATTCTATACAAAACTTACGTATACTAAAACATATTTGTTCTATCAAAAAAAAAAGCAAGAAATGATTTATTCTAGCAGAACGGGAATAATTCGAAGTGAAACTTTTCTTATTGTGGAGGACTGATAGATTTTCTTTTTCTGTTTGTTTATTCAGACAGTCTTTTTGTCCTGCCGTAATTAATGCATGCACACCACAAACACCATCCTTTAGTGTCACGACCTCCTTTATAGATTTTTTTTTCTTTTTGGACCAGTTTATTTATAGATGGCTGTTTACTCTCTTACCCCTAGGCGTTGTGTGACCTGTTGGGAGGTCACGTGAGCAACCCCAGTTCCTGAAGAACGTGGTGGTGATGTGTCTGACCACCGTGGTCTCTGTGTCCAGCGCCTCAAAGACGGTGAGTCCATGAACGTGCAGATTACATGACACACGGCTAAGCCAGTGTGCACGTATGTGTGCGAGTGCGTGCGTTTGCATTTGCATGCGTGCAACCCATCCTCCTCCTTCGGCTCAGACACGTAGGCAAATACACACACACACACACACACACACACACACACACACACACACACACACACACACTCACTCACTCACACACTCACTCACACACACACACGTGCGATTTTGTGGATGTGAGTTGAATGGGTTGAAGGTCATTTCATTAATGCTTGTTGACTGATTGTGTGAAGAGTCTACGTAGACATTCGCTCTCGCGCGCGCACGTGTGTATGAATGTGTGTGTGTGTGTGTGTGTGTGTGTGTGTGTGTGTGTGTGTGTTTTTAGTTCGTGTGTGTGTGTGTGTGTTAGTACGTGTGTGTGTGTGTGTGTATTTGCCTACGTGTCTGAGCCGAAGGAGGAGGATGGGTCCAGGGTTACTAATCTCTCTCCCTCCTCCCTGTCTGTCAACAATTGCTGTTTCGTCACGTTTACCCCCCTTCCCCCCACAGGAGGAGGGCCGCCAGAACCACCTTTGAAAATCCCTCCTCTCAGGTGACTGACTGACCCAGCCTGCACGTGTAGGCCTGCACAATAATCAAACGTGTCTCTGTGTATCACGTGCTTTGATGAGTCTTTAATTGTTTTCAACAGCTGTTGGTGAGTGTCCTGGAGAAGTTGACGGGAGAAATGAACTTGTCCGACACCTCCAGTGCCGTCAGAAAGGTAGGCTGTTACAATTCTCTGCCCCTCCCTATCCCCAGCCTTCTCTGTTTGTCCCTCAATACGAATCTTCCTCCTTTCCTCTCTTCCACGTGGCATTTCAACATGTTACAGGTGTGCTAGAATGCTTCAGCAGTCAGCCCAAAATATCACATTTGTAAACCTTAATTATATTGGTCAATGGAAACAGTATTTCTTGTCATTTTTACATCACGTATGTTTATACTGTCATATATATGTAGACAATAAGATTAAGAACCACATTTAAGATCACTTCTATTAACTGGAGTCAAATTAACTGCCTTGGATGACGTTATTTCAAGGTGTTTCTGTTATTGTTGTTGTTCTTGGTGTCGCTATCACGCAATACGAATGCGTAATTCTTAAGAATACGTCATCTCACGGAGTATCGCATCTCATCACAGTGCGTAACATCACATATCACAATTACTGCACAATTGTGTAACATCATTATTCCTTTGCTGAGTAGAGCGAGAGCAGAATGTCAAATTTTACACTGACGCTACGTAACCTTACATTACGTCACACTTTATTTAATCACATTACAAGGTAACGAGCAATATAAATCGGTGGACCTGGAGCTGAACGTCAGGTGTGATCCCAACTATATATTGCTTTACATTTTTTTGTGATGTATTGTATTCTATCAAATCATATTGCATTATATCATATTGCATCACATCACAACATATTACA
>JADBJO010000004.1:1427500-1442500 GCA_016801955.1 Conus betulinus | reverse complement strand
AAAAAAAAAAAAAAAGCAAAAAAAACTGAAGCACGTGTAAGTAAGTAAAGAAATATGAGAATATAGGCTATCCGCTGTGCATCAGGTATGATCAAGCAGTTCTCATTTAAAGTGTTTCTGCGTTTTTATCAGCTCAGTCTTCAACAATAAACACCTTGCCTTGACTCTCGTCATTTTCAGTTTTATTTTACAGAAGATTTTTTTTTTCTTTAATGAAAGGCGGGGAAATCGAGGGAGATGAGCCGGATAATTTGTTGCATGCTGATGTGAGAATACCATAGCTGCCGACCAGATCTGTACCGGTTGATCTTAATGATTTAAAAAGAAAACAGGGAGAAAAATTATTGTTTTCTTCAATGTTTACCTCTGTCTCAGTATTGGAAGATGGGAGGAGACAGGTGGAAGGGAGAGGTTAAACGAGAGAGGAGGAGGCAAGAAAGAAAGAAAGAAAAGCGCTGCTGTTTCATTTTTAGTCAAAGTGTGTGCTAATTTGCTTGCAGTGTTCCATGCATGTGTGATTTGCTGTTTCTCTTTAACGAAACATGCTTCAGCTTCAGGCGAGAATTTCATAGATTGGGGGTGGGGGAGGGGGGCTTGCATCTACTGACCACTACCATGATCTCAGGAGGGAGGAACAGCGTCCAGCCTCCTCCTAAACACTCCCTTCTACAGGAACACAACAGGGTTTTTTTTTTTTTTTTTTTTTTACAAAAGTCGGCAGCCATGGAATTTTCGCAGTCAATGGAGACAGAGGAGTAGATTGTACGAGAGAACAAGAGAATCAGTTTTCCTATAATGACTCGCGCTTGTTTAATAGGCACCATAGAAGGCGAAAGGTTCCAAGGCGGCCACTCAGTCATTACATCCAGTACTTTAAGAACTGGACCGTGCCTGGAAGGATGACAAGTGTAGAGAGGGGGATGGAAGGAGTGAGAAGGAAGAAGGGCAGGAGAAGTGCGACATTCTCTGAGTTATGGTTGAACGGGGTACTCTGTGCTGCCAGTTGCCTAGTTTTTGCACACTCGTTGTCCTCATTTCCCCCTTCGTTGCTTCTTGGTGCCAACTTGTTCCAAAGGTGCGTCATCGGCTAACTTTGATGTAACACATGACGCCCTGTTTCGACGTTAAACAAATGACGTCTTATGCTATTCGGTGCATTCATTATCCCAAGAGGAATGCCGCAAATATAAAAGTTATGATGTATTCGGATTATCTATCCATCTATTTGTCAGGATAGAAAAAAGAAAATGAGGATGAAAAATAGGGAAATATAAGTATAAAATTCTTCACTAGCAGCATTTAGGGACCATTGTTACCCATCTGGAAGACAGAACCATTCATGTCGCCTGCTCCGAGGCCTTTCGTCCGCAGGATCGGACTTGTCAGGGAGGCACAGCTGATTGTGTCTGTGCTCCTTTGCATCAAATGGAGATAATCACAGTCTACAATTCCATGGTTTTCTCATCACCAAGGGTTCATAAACGGAATACAACAGCACCCCAAAGCAGCGCGCGCGCGCGCACACACACACACACACACACACACACACACACAACCAACCAACCAATATAGGGCGACAGCATGTAGACTCAACTTTGCGTTCGCATGTAACAGTACGGAAAAAGTGTGGTTTCTGGAAAAAGAAAAAAAACATATTTCAACTGTTAAATTGCTCCTCGAATGATTATAAGATACTTCAATGGTAAATTTCCGATGTCACACATAACTGAAAAATAGCAGCCATCCTTCGGAAAACACCCGCGCATGAACAAGTTCCATGAGTCCTCGTAAAATTCTCATTGGGTGGTACATGAGTGCCTACGTTAACCGTAACACAGACATGCTTTGATTGAGAGGCTAGTCAGCCCATGTTAGCCGTAACCTTGCCGATGAGGGCCATATCAGGGCGAGAAAGATGAGTACCGCGTGTTGTTGTTTGTGTTCTAGTTCTAAGGCTTGCACATGGCATTATATCCTTCGTTTTTATGTCCCGATACGGCTATCATGATGTCTGGGACCTCTCTCTCTCTCTCTCTCTCTCTCTCTCTCTCTCTCCATCATTGTGTATCTTGTAAGGAGAGGTGTCAGTGCGCGCACGCGTGCGCGCGCGGTTTTCCGTTTCCGTGTGTGGAGTGAGAGTAAACATGTACTAGAGTTATGAAAAGAGATGGTGTCCGAAAAGTAATAGTTCATGTACGTGAACAAAATGCGCTTGATTGATTGTAGTTAAATATCCTACGGGTTTTTATTTATGCATTTAGTTATATGTTCTGTCATGGCGGTTTTTTTTTTTTACCTTGTTTGTTTTGATCCGTGACAAACTCTCTTTCTCTCTCTCTCTCTCTCTCTCTCTCTCTCTCTCTCTCTCAATTTCTCCATCAAATCAAATGTATATATTAGTATATGTGTTTGGTGTTTTTTTCATAGTTTAAACAGATGGATACGATGAGGAAAGAAGTGTTTTAAAACTGTGAGGGTTTTTCTACCAATATCTTACCTCACATGGTATCCTTGACCTTGAGCATTTTTACTCATAATTTTTTCTCCTTATGCATTTCTAGTGACCACAATCTTTTTTTTAATATGGCTTTTTTGTTTGTTTCCGTTTAGAACTTTGTTGCTGAAAAAGACTCGTCGAAATCAGTCTGGGTAACCTTTGCATGCTCGTGTTTTTTTCTGGGTTTAGGTTTATATATGCTTAGAGTGATCTGTTCCAACCAAAGCGTGTAACTAATCTCCCGTCCTGGTTAGGTTCCTTCAGCGGTTTTTGTTCATAGTGATATGCATGGGATCAGTATTTAGTGTTGGTATGTCTTTTTCGTTGTCCAGATTCCGAGCATGTTTTTTTTTTTGATTTGTTGGGGGTTTTTTTCCATAACTGAGAGCAGACTGGTGTAGATTTTCGGTGTATAGCCTAGAACGTTATGGGTATATTGTATTGTACTGTGTTGTATTGTGTAAGTTCATCGATGCAACACAGTTCCATGTGTGAAATTCTCCTACGTCTGCAACATTGCAAAGGGGACAGGGTAAGTGTCTTTGCTAGCCGGAGTCACCTTATTGCGCACATTGAATGCATTCAGTACTTGTGGCTGGCCGACTGGCTCTGTGTCTGTTTGCTGCTCACGAATTGGCTGTCTGTCCACAGTTCACAGCTGATAGTGTCAAATTGTCGGGTTTGAAGTGCACACAGGGTGGTTCACACACAGACAAAGGCTTCGTGCAGGCTGTAGTCCGATCTCGCTGAACAGCGGACGCACATCAGTTGGTTGAACAATTATCTCACCAGGAAGTGATTAATAACAGCACGAGCGGACAGGACTCCGACAAAGACGAGCAGAGGTGAAACGAGACGAGATACTGATCCTGTCCCGTGTGTATCTCTGACGTGTTCAAGTACATTTTTCTGCAGAAGTTTGCCAAGAACGACTCCTTTGTTGCCGTCAGCTCTTACACGTGCGCTTAGTGCATGGTTGACGCGAGACCTCGATTACCGAACAGTCCGAAACAGTAGGATTCAAACTACAGTGTGAGATCCTGCGGAAAGGAGGCGGGGAAAAAAAAATCCGAGACTCGAACCATGCACACGCAGTTCTCCACTTTTCTAGGCATTATTATGCATTATCCACTTGGCCGTGATTTAGAAGCATTTGTCGTCCTCAGTTAACGATGCCCCCCGCCCTCAAATTGCTTTTTGTGTGGTCCAGATGTTAGTGTTTTTAGTTCCTCCATTAGATGTATTCCATCGTCATGTTAATGTTTTTTGAGGTGTTCAGGTGATTTTCACTTTTTCGGACAAATCATATCCGCAGTAGGCTTTCTAAAGGCATGGACACACGATCCATTTGGGATGATAGAGTACTAGCCAAACAGCATGTGATGAAACCTTTCTGTGTGAAAGGTGGTACATACTGACACTAACTGCAAATAAGACAGAAAAAAAATCCGCAGCGTAGTTCGTTTTGGGGGGAGAAAAACAAATGCCTCAGATTTTGCTGAAAATGATTTTTGTGTGAGCGTGTCCAGCTTTCAGTGTACATGTTGTGACGTTACAGACGCCGTATTTTGTTGTAAGCCATGCATAGATGTTGTTCTAGTTTTAGTTTTGTGTTAAACTGATACAACCTCTGCCTTTTGGGGCAACATTCTACAGTTTGTGTTGTGACGCTGGGCTGATGTAACACAGCAAAAAGCAAAGCAAGAACGAAAAATAAGAAGAAGAACGTGAAGGAAAACGACTTATTCGGGAGAGCTTTGAATGCTCATAGTGCATGAATGTAATAGAAACTAGAATCGTTGCATGAAGAATATGACTTCGCCTTCACAACTAGGAGCACAAGCGTATTTTGAGCTGGCAGTACTGTTTATTTCATATGTCGTGTAATCTCACTTTTGTGTACCAGAGCTCGATCACTTGATTTATTCATACAATACCAAAGGTGTCACACATTTGTTGGTTTGAGTACATTATCGTAGTGTCATGTTCTTTTGTTGTTGTTGTTTTTAGTTATTCTTTAATTGTACATTATAAGCGTGTCTTCGTATGATTCATTGGAGGATGTGTGTGTTTTTTTTTATATATATGTCAACATATTTTTTCCTTCTTCTTCCAGTGTCTGGTTGTGATCTTTTTGGAAATTCTAAATTTGTTTCTTTCATCAACATCCATCTTGTGTTACAGTTGTGTCGAAAAAAAAGTTTTTCTTCCATTTCCTTTTTCTTTAACTTCAGTCTCCACGTCCTCACAATGTTACAAGAAAGCCATATTGCCTGAGTGTTTGGATCAGAGTGATGATCCCTGAAGGATTCGTTGAATTAGACGCTTTTGACAACAGCTGTATTTGAAGTGCTGTCTTACATTGATCGTATGCCATAATGTGTCTTGGATTGTTACTATACGGTTTGCATCAGTAATAGATGAATGCCTGTAAAACAGTTACAAATAACACAGTCTGGCGACTCACTTCACTAATACTACATCAAATGATGACTATTGATGTAATCAGCCACGGTGGTTCTGTAGCAGGGTCACGATCTGTGGCCAAGTAGCTGAGGGCTGGAAAATTCATCGAAGAACCATCATACCATTCTGGATTTGTTTCTTTAGGGTCCCCGACCGCGGCTGTTAGTCGAGGCCGTTGAGGGTCTGAGTACGAATGGGAAAACCAGGACGACAAAAGTTGAGACTCATGCATTGAACATAGCCGTCTTTGTCAGTGTTGCTCAAAATCGAGACTACCAGTGAAGGCATTTGTATCGCTCGGACCTGATTGACAACGGGATCTATTCTGAAAGGAAGCTCACAGTAAGGCTCTGTTCTGTGACATAGAAACCCATAGCATCAACATATTCCCTGACCATCATAAAAAAAACGAAAGTTATGAAAAAGCCTCTAGGCTTCCATGCCATCCTGCACTCACAATTACACCAGTTTTGATTCCCTACACATTCAAGTTTGTGAGGAATTAATTTGGAAGTCTCGTGCCAGCAGATACATCGGAAATGTCACTGGAGAGGCGTGTGACGGTCAGCACCCCAGAGAGTGGCGCATGGTCAGTGTGGTCTAAGCCATTGTGGTCAGTAGAAAGTTAAGTAGAAAACTGCAAGCGCCAGTAAACGGGGACAACTGCTAGTAAACGCTGTCGCATAGATTCATAAGCAGGCTGGTCTTCAATGGTAGACCGACTCACTACTGACAGGGACATAGGCCCTTAGCGCGGTTGTGTCTTGACGGGTACAGAGTTATGCCACAGAGTAACGCCACAAAGCGAACGGAAGATGGAACAGCAAAGAAATGAATAAGCAAACAAGCACATAAGTGAACATATGCAAAAGTCAATCACAACTGCTGGGCTCAGCAGCATTAGAAACGTTTTGTTTTTAATCACATCATCGTTTTCTGTGTTTGCTTTGCAGGATTCGTATGCTCAGATCTTACTGTCGTTTCCTGGTCCTGTTTAAGGTGTTTCATGACTCGTATTTTTTACAAATAGAAATATTACACTGTATTGGGTATAACGCTTTTTTAGTTAGTTTCCTAAGTTCCTTTCTTCAAACATGAAAGAAAGACTTTTGTAGGGTAGGTTCTAACGATGAGATAATGCAAGGCTGTTATCCGATGGATGGTGTGTGATACTGGCTCATAGGTTTTCAGGATTATTTGTAAATGGTTCTTTCGTTTACAGTTTATAATTGTTAGTCAACTTCAAGTTCGATCGACTTACGGTCTTCATTAACCTGAAACGTATTTTGTTGAGTATGTATGTCTATGTTTGTTTTCAAGTTCAGGTCATATAGCATTTTGTTTTCATACTTTTATCTTACATCTGATATTTGATCAAAAAGATGTTCAAATTAAGATCGTGAATTTGCCCCCACACCCTTAGTCCGCCCAAATTAAGATCATGAGTACTTTCATCTTTGGGAACTATTCAGGCTGACATAGTAAGGTACTTCAAATAACATTATCTGTGGAGAAAGGTGAGCAGACAGGTCACGGAGAGGCGGGACACAGGGAGAGAGATGGGGGGGGGGGGGGGGGGGGGGGGGGAAGGGGATGAAAGGAGTAAAGGTGAGAGGGATGGGGATCTTGATACTCAAAGAACAATGTGTACTTATCAAGTTGAGGCATGTATTTTTCTTTTAGTTGACTAAATTGATTTCCAGGTCGGGGTCCTTCCTGTTCTATACAGTGAAGTAACTTATGCGATGAAGTTTTAAAAAGGATGCAAATAGGATCCTTTTGTGAAACACTCACCTTGGTTTACAAGTAACAATGCTGAGCAGAAACACAGGGGTTTCTTCTTTTTTCAGTGAAAAAAAAACGCAAACGGAGAAGGAAGAAAAAACGGTTGTGATACTAGTTGCAACTAGATGTCCTAGTTCTTGTTTTCTTCACGGGAATAGTCTATGCTAACAAGAAAGGAATACATGGAACTCAAATCGTTTAATTGAAGACCACGTAAGTTTGACCCAGAGTCCGTTTTATTATTCTAGAAATAATGCATACGATGGATTTAAAAGAAATAGAAATAAAGAGAGAGAATATCACCTTACCTTAGTTTGACCTGCTGCTCACGGTGAAGGAGAGGAGTGGAAGGGAGAGGAGAGAGGTGACAGATAGAACGGGAAGACGTGCAGGCCGTTGACAATGTTGCTGTCTTGCAGGCGCAGTCTGCTGGCCCAGCACGAAGCCAGAGTGAAGGAAGCCATGGCCAACATGAACAACTACAACATGACCCTCACCATCGGCAGAAAGGCTTTACAGGTGTTTTGCTGGACTCATTGTGGTTGCTTTGAGGAGTGGCACTATCGTCCGTGGATATGGGTGTTTTCGTTTCTATACGGTTTGATTGTTGTTCTTGTATGTGGGAGTTGATTAGGGGTGGGGGGGGGGAGGGAGGCTTCTCTTGTATCAAATTTTGGTGTGTTTTTTTTACGTTTTTAATGTGGTGATATGGTCCACATAGATATGAAGTATCTACGTGAAAATGGTATTCCACTGTTTCTTTACACAGGGCAAACCTGGGGAACAAAATACCGCCCCCCCCCCCCCCCCCTGTGTGTGTGTGTGTGTGTGTGTGTGTGTGTGTGTGTGTGTGTGTGTGTTGTTTGTGTGTTGTTCTGGAGCAGCTTTCTTCTATAAGCATCACAGACACTTTTATTATGCCGTGTTACAAGCGCATAACTTGTTAAAAAAAAAAGAAAAAAAAAAAAGATTATTTTGCTTGGACTTAAGAGGGGAAGATGGGAGGAGGTTCAGGGAGGAGGCAATAGGAGCGATTACAGGGTATGCGTATTGATATGGCAACGCTTTGCTGTCTTCTCTAGGGCACGTTTGTGCTGAAAGCTCCCATCCCCACCCCTCTCCTCCCTACCTCCCCCCCCCCCCCCCCCCCCCCACTGCCCTCACTACCCCAAGATGAGCGACCCGGGCAAGAGCAGAGGGACATACCTGATCTGTGACCGAAATAAGGAGGCTCTGGTGCGTAAGAACAGAGGTGTGTGGCAAATTAGGGAAATAAGTGGACCTTTAGGTCTTAATGTAGAAAGCATGCTCACAGTCAGGGATCACTGGGTCGTCATGCCAGAACTGCGGTGCAGGTCGTGGCACGTTAGTTTTCAATGCCCAGCTTGGGCCGGTTTTCTGGCTCACGGTAGAGACATGGCTTCATGAAATCTGTGAGGGCGAGCTGGTTCACTGTGACAGACTAACGTTGCTGGAATAGGGTGACTGCCTCATAGTGCCAGAGCTTTTCAAATATCCAACCAGAAATTTGATTTTCAACTTCAGAGTTTGATTTATACGAATGATTCTTTTTCTTTTTTCCTCCAGCAAATTCAAGTTTTTGAACAAAAGATGAAGACAGAAAGGCTCGGTGGATGGGTAAGTATCTGTCTCATCACCTTCACGATCGTTTAGAACATTTTGCCTATTACCCCTGTGACCTGCATATTTGCGCATACTGTTACTGGTCGAAACGCAGATAATTTCACCCATAAAAGTATTTATAAAATCAGCTTTGTTTCGGGCCAACGAGCCTTTTTTTTTAATGACGTCCAGTTTAAAACAAAAACTAGCAAACAGAACCCTTCCTCTTTTCAATCTTGTGAGCACCATTGGCTCAGTTCCTACGCTTGCCTGTCTCCAGAGATTGATTTTTACGTCGAATCGCCGAGGTCCCGCCAGTAAGGGACCCGCATATTGTCCGGCGCAGTATTTGCTAGACGTGCTCGTGTGTATTCAGCCATACTGAGCTCTATCTTGACTTGTAGAAACTTTCACGCGCGTTTCATCTCCAAGTGCATTTGGCCCGGGTAGGGCCTGTAGATCCTTGGCAGGACCCAGGAAATTCAAATAAAAAAAAGCGCATTTGTATTGTATGACCTTGGGAATTGAAAGCATACATATGGAGTACAGCTTCGGAAATTGAAAACAAAAATGTGCGCGTCTGGAAGATGTAAACAGAAGTATCCACGAATGTTACATGACCTCGGAAAATCGAAGACAAAAAAAAAAAAAATGTACACGTTTGTAGAAAATGTAAACAAAAGTATCCGCGTATGTTAAATGACCTTAGAAAGCGATGAACAAAAATGTGCACGTTTGAAGTGTGACCTTTGAATTTCAAAACAAACATGTGCACGTATGTGGCATGACTTTAGATATTGAAAGCAAAAATATGTAAATGTGATGCGAACTTGTAAATAGAAAGCCAAAATGTGCACATATTTTGTGCAACCTTGAAAGCTGAAATCAAGAACATGCACATAATAATTATGTATTATGATCAAAGAGATCAGAAACAAAAACTATGCATATATGTCACATGACCTCAGAGATCGAAAACAAAATGTGTATGTATCTCATATGACCTTGGAATTTGAAAGCAAGAACATGCACATATGTTGTGTAATCTTTAAAATAGAAAACAAAAAGCATGCACATATCTCGTTCAACCTTAAATTTGGAACCAAAATATTTCCGTATGTGGCACGAACTCATGCTTACGTGTTTTATGTCCACAGAAATTGTAGGGGTAAAAATGCACATATATTGTATGATCTTTGACGAGAAAAAAATGTGCACACACCTTGAATGACCTCGGAAACTGAACACAAAAATGTGCACATGTTGTGTAACCTTGGAAATTTAACACAAAAATATGCACATGTGTGACGTTGGAAGTTGAAAACAAAAATGTGCATTTGTTGTATGACCTTGGAAACTGAAAACAAAAATGTGTATGTAGTTTAAAACCTGGAAAATTGAAACCAAAATTTGTACATAGATTTCATGGTCTCGGAAATTAAATAGAAAAATTGTGCACATACGTATTGTGGCCTTGAAAACTAAACACGAAAATGCGCACATATATTGAATGTTTTTGGACATTAAAAACAAAAATGTGCACATACGTTATGTGACCTAAGAAATTAAATATGAAAATGTTCATATATGTGCTGTATGACCGAGAAAATTGAGATAAAAATGAGCCCACTTAAGTTGTGTGCTGTAGGATACTGGAAAAAGTGCACACGACCTTGTACAACCTAAGACATTAAAAACAAAAACAAATGCGCACTTATAATGTATTAGCTTGACGATTGAAGATGAAAATGTGCACAACGTGTTGTTTGATCTTTGAAATTTAACATAGAATTACATGCACATGATACATTTTGTTTTCTCTCTTCTATGGCATATAACGATGTGATCTAAGAAATAGAAAACAAGGATGTTTACATCTGGTAAATGTTGCCGGACATTAGTCATAAGATTTACACTTACTACAGCCAGTAATCCCGAAATTCCAACCACAGATCCCACGATTCATACCTTTCGCGTCTGACAACAGCAGAACTAAGGTACTCGATCTGACAGAGAGGGATTCAAACTTCCTCCATGTCCTGTCAAGCTATACTTACTCTTGAAGATGATGAATTATATTCATAGCCAAGCTGACCACGGAGGCCCCATCAAGGCTGGACATTTCCTTTAGCATCAATGCTATATATATATTCGTCACAGAGAATGCATTTCAAAAAACTGAAACCACGAGTTTTTATTTGAAGCGTGTGTTATCCATATTTTATGACAACCAACTTGAATGATTGTCCGTGACGTTTGCTCTTCACTATAATATTTGAAATGTATACTTCTCTAAAATACACAGGTAATGCGTTTACGTCACTAACAGTATGCGCTTCTTCCATTTGATAGCTGAGCTAAAGTTAAATACGTGTGTGCTTCTGTATTCATGAGGGACAAGTTTTCAGTTGGTGATGTGTACAGTAGTTACGTCATCCCATCGTATACATATTCAAAACGTACATTTTCCTGGTTATAATTTGCATTATGTGTGATAGCAATTAACGGGCATAATACTAGATGTGCGTTTTCCCTGTAAACATTTACATTTTCCCCGGTTAGAGGTTGTATCATGTGTGATAGCCCCTAAATGACATTTTATTCTATATGAGTCTGGAAATACATGTGTACATGATTCATCCATTATGTCTTGAAATACACAGAAAGACTCGAACTTGCATTCAAGACACGGGCAAGTACATGTACACATGTTTGCATACATAGCATCCACGTACATTTTTTGTGTATTGGGCAGAAGTGTTACGAAGCAGAGCAAATCCAAACGAACGAAACACGAAGGATAGGATTTGCAGATAAAAGAACATTATTTATGGTGCATGTGTTAATTGACATATTACTACTTTGGATCAGTGAGAAAAAGAGAATAAAAAAAAGAGAACGAAAGAATATATCCAATAGTATTTCTTGTGTCAGAGAAAGAATTGAATGATCAAGTTTACGACGAGTTAAAAAACAAAAAAAAAAAAAAAAAAACAAAACGAGAAGCAAACAAGCAGGTGGCTCAGTTCAGAGTATTTCTTGGATGTTTTCTATATGTATAATACAGTATAACAATGTTCCCTCTTTTTAAATGTCATTCGTGAGTTTTTCTTTAACCGTGCTTTCATCATTCGCTTTGTGCACGGGAAAAGCTTACGACTCTGTGATTTCAGTGTCACATGTTTCACGCAATAGTCATTTTCATTCACTGCCTCAGACTTCATTACTTAGAAGCTCAGTTCATGCGCATCATCGGAATTATTCTGCGGTTTTATTGGGGTGGCGTTACAAAGCGCGGACTAACCTATCACAATCTCTGCTAACATAGCTGCATTCAGCCAGCAATACTTTTTCCTACTGCTCCTGCCTTTTCTTTCTTTTTCCTTCCCACCTGCCAATGTAAATCAAGCTCTGCTTTCCGCACGGGAAAGGTACCCATTTGGGTGATGCGCGGGGAGTGTACATCTTTTTTTAGTCGTGGGATGCAATCAGCTTTCTTGCCTTCGACCCACAACCAACCACAGTTTATCAGTTTGCCAGGGGCTCAAAAGGAAAAAAAAAACAGACTGACTTAGTCGAGTTTTATCCGCTTAACGGATGCATCTATGTCAATGTTGATCAAATAACATGATTGTACCTACAGGTGTCTGTATCTCTCAGGCCTGGTTGACGCCGGGATAAATTACAAAAGGAAACGCGCGGCGTACGAGCCTCCGAGATTAGAACTTCACTGCATTATCTTCATCATTCTTGACTTCACTGATCATCATGAAAACCCCAGATTCTTCCACCTTTTGTTCCTTCCCTACCATCTACGAGATTCAGACTACTGACGCGGAATCTCTGGCTTCCTAAACGAACGCCTTATCACTGGGTCACCTTTCCCATATAAGATCAGATACTTTTCGATTTCACCGTTCAGCCATTTTGTATTGTAGCAACCCTTGTTTAATGCGCCTCCAAAAACAGCAGATGAAAAGCCCCATCGGTTTTTATCAGTCGCAAGAAAGTTAACAGTATTCAACAGATCACGTGGCCTGAATCCATCATTAACGTAGATGTAACATACACACGCGCGAACACACACACACACACACACACGCACGCACGCACGCACGCACGCACGCACGCACGCACACACACACACACACACACACACACACACACACACACACACACACACACACACACACACAGAGAGAGAGACAGTTAAAGCCACCTCTTTCCTAATGCTCATAATACTAATGCAAATAAGATAACGTCGTCGGCTAAAAATGGTAGAAAAGAAACACTTTCATATTATGTACAGCCTCCCATTTCCTCCAACCTACCCCACCCCACCCCACCCCACCCCACCGCGCCATCCACCATAAATAGTAACAGTCTCTGGCTGATATTCAGTCTGTGTGAAGTTTCCAAAAGCTTATTTAATTCATTTTTCTTTCGTTCTTTCTTTTTAACCGATTTTTTTTTTTTTTTACTTTGCAGACTGACTGTGATCATTTTCTTATTTCATTGACTCAGTTCATGAACCTCTTCTGAAGACTATTTATTTTAAGAGTTGTTGTCTCTATAGACGATTCTATCATGGATTAAAAAAATCTTTAAGCATAACTGGATGAGTTTTGTTTTCCATACTTGTGGTTATTCCACTCCCAGTACACTGCTGAGTTCAGTCGGCAAATTCGTGATCGCCAGGTTGGACTGAGATTCAGAAATTCGCGCATTTAGACAGTTTTCCACCAAAAAGACCGAGTTCGCATCAAACAGGAAGTCTGTAAATATTCACTAAAACAAAAAAGAATGCTCGGTATTGGACGGAAGAAGCTATCATAATCAATTCTCTTTTTTACAAGAGAGAGACAATTGTAAAATGCGCGCAGTAGCCGCTTGAATAGTTCCGGCAATTCAGTGTTGTGAACTAGGAGACCTAGACAGACAGACACATGCAGTGACTAGAAGGACACCCCCGAGAACGCAGACCCCCGCCAAGGTCGTACACATTTTTTATCCACCCTTTTAGTTAGGTCGAGGAGGTAATATTTCCTACGGAATGTAGGGGTTACTTCCCATGTACTTTTTGTTAATAGGACATACAAGATCTGAAATAGCAAAGCTTATGTTTGTAGAAAGCAGTGTCTGCAGAACTTTTGGTCATGTTTACACAGTTATAAGCAGTACGTCTGTGTCAGTAATTTTTCACCCACCTGAACCTTTTTTTTTTTCTTTTTTTTTTAGTGTTCCGCAAGGTTCGGCTCCAGGCCCCGTTTTATTTGTAATATATATATATATATATATATATATATATATATATATATATATATATATATACGATCGTCTTCTGTGATCATCGGCACGCACTTCATCATCTATTTGTAATGTAGACTTGACTTTTATTATCTGTCATCAAACATGCGGCTGATCATCATAAATTTGTAGGGTACACTTCGCCAAAGCTATCCGTCACGAAACAATATGCAGTTGATCTTCACAAACTGTAATACATATTACACCTTTGTCATCTCTCATCACACAATATGCACTTTGTCATCACACATTTGTAATGCATACTTCACCTTTGTCATCTATCATCACGCAATATGCAGTTGGTCATCACTAATTTGTAATGCATACTACACCTTTGTCATCTATCATCACGCAATATGCAGTTGGTCATCACAAATTTGTAATGCATACTACACATTTGTCATCTATCATCACACAATATGCAGTTGGTCATCACAAATTTGTAATGCATACTACACCTTTGTCATCTATCATCACACAATATGCAGTTGGTCATCACAAATTTGTAATGCATATTACACCTTTGTTATCTATCATCACGCAATATGCAGTTGGTCATCACAAATTTGTAATGCATACTACACCTTTGTCATCTATCATCACGCAATATGCAGTTGGTCATCACTAATTTGTAATGGATATTACACTTTTATCACCTGTCAGCAACTAACATGTATCTGATCACACGTACTTGTAATACATACAACACCAGTGTTTTCCTGCATCAAGCAACACACTGTTGAACAATACGGAAGCACTCTTGTCTACTATTTCAAAGCATTCTTTGCCTACTTCCTTGATACCAAGTGGTTCTAGTCATTTTTTTTTTCTTCTTAAACCGTGCAAGAAATCTGGAATTAGTGTTTTTATCACTCTTTTAATGAAACAGGTATTATTACAGAAGGCTATCAGATTTGTCACTTGGAGATGAAAAAAAGATGTTTTCGTTTTGGGAAATATCTCGCTGTGAGTGTGTGAAGACTCTGGTTACTTTAAATGCCGCAAACACCGGTTACTTCATTTATTCTGTCTGCAGTCGATTACGACAACACTTTTTTTTTCTAGCTGCTCTGATTCTACCTTCCAGCGTCCGCAGAGAGTTCAAAACGCAGCAACACACATTCGTTTCGAAGCACAGTACAGTTAATCTTGCACTCCACTTTCCTTTTACTTCACTGGTCCCAGTTTCAGAGAGATTTTTTGCTGCGTCACTAACATACGATTTCTTCGTTCGTGTCGCTTCTCTGCTTATGTCTCACAGCGCTGGACTCTCTCCTATTTCAAGTTTGGCATTCTGTCTCCGTTTCATCCGTAAAGTCCAG
>JADBJO010000004.1:1402500-1422500 GCA_016801955.1 Conus betulinus | reverse complement strand
CTACCTGCGGGAGCAGCCGGACAACGTAAAGTCGTTCAACATCGTGGGGGAGACGGCCCAGTTCTTGAACGTGTGGTCTACACCACCATCACCAGCAAGACCATCGACCTCGTCATTCAGCTCTTCAACACCCTCAACGAGTTCTGCTCGGTGCGTATCACTTTTGTTTCGAACAGTGAGAAGGCGAGCTTTGGGACAGGGAGACGGTTTGATAGGGAAAATGGTGGTCATGGCATCGGGGTGTCGATGTGTGTGTGTGTGTGTGTGTGTGTGTGTGTGTGTGTGTGTGTGTGTGTGTGTGTGTGTTACAGAAAGAGTGGTGTATATTGCGTGTGCGAGCGTGTGCGCGCTTGTGTGCGTGTGTGGAAGAGAACAGACAGACAGAGAGGGATGCTTACAATATGTTTTAAAACGACAGATAAAAAGAACTATACCTTAGCATTACATGTAAATTCTGATTAAAATACCAAAGAAGAGTGTGCACTTGAATCCTGTTGAAAGTCGTTCTGTATTGCGATGCATGTGTCCCAGGGCAACCAGGAGAACCGTGTGTCCGTCTACGACAATAAAGTGATCGACTACATCAACTTCATTCTGAGGGCCGGGGAGAATGCCGACTGTCCCATTGAAAAGGTCTGTGGTCCGCTTTCACTTTCACTGGTTGTGATTAGTTCCAGTGTGAGATGACTGCAGGCGGATATTGAAACAAAAGAACAATTACTGCGCCGCCGAGCGAAAGAAACAAATTGCAGACAACACACACCGATTGTGATATGTGAATGTCCATCCTGAGATAGTTGCTCATGAAAAGAGCAATGCTTGAACATGTTGGTGTTCCTCTTTTTTACAGTGTCGAGATTCAAGATTTACAAACTGTATTACTCGAACATAAAGATTTCAGATAGTGACTGGTCTTCCCGTCAGTCCGTCCTCTTCTGCTGCGTTCAATGAAAGCACATCATAAGACGGAAAGATGGTATTAAAAGCAACAGAAATAGTGATGATCACGAAGATAATAATTCAGATTGTAATTGTAAAGAACATATGAAAAGCTTGTCTCATCAAAATAAACTGCCAAAGAGAAAAACAATGACAAAAATAGTTGGACTGTAAATGCACAGACTTCGCCTATTCTTACAGGCAACCAAGGACAAGATATGAAATAAACAGGAGATAAAGAAAGCATGAAAATAAAAGCTAATGGTCAGCATGCATACTAACAAAATGACTTAGCAAACATGGTGAAAAAGAGACATATACCCATGACGTTTAAAAGAAAAAAAAGAAAAAAAAACGAACACGTATAAAACAAGAACGTCACCCACACACATCGTGCCTGTGCCATACCAACTGTAGGTGGTTGTTTTGCTCAAAATTGATATTGTGATTAAAGCTGTGAATAAATCATGGAGGAACAATTTAAGGAACCTTTTTTTTTAGATGACAAACGCTCGGGATTTTTTTAAATGCGTTTTCGACACTCTAGTCAGGGTTGTTATTTGTTTTGTAAAATACAAGAAAGATATATACAAGATGTACAACGAGTATACTATGTTGTCAAACTGTTTTTTTTTTTCTGATTACCATTTTAAGTCGTTTCATCGTGTTAAAATATATTGAGAAAACAACCAGGCGTGATTAAGTTATTGTGCGCTTGTTTGACCATGGTTTTCTTCAAACATTTCTGTTTTTCATGTCTGTTCAGAACATGTTTATGATGTTCCCTGTCGTACATTTTTTCATATCGATATCATACCAGGTAATGACTTTAGTTTCGCGTCACCAAACAATTTTCATCATATAAATCAAACATGTTGCGGTTTTTTTTTTCTTCTTACTTTGTGACTTTAAGCATTAAGTATTTCTAGCATTATTTTCGGGTTTTTGTTGTTGTTTTTTGTTTGTTTTGCTTTTCAAGTGTACGTATACTTGTTTCGAACTCCCGTTTAAAACATGGTTGTAAGACACAGTGCAGATTTAAGATGGCTGTTTGTTTGTTCTCTACTACACATCCAATTTTTATGAGTGATACTGCTCGGATGCTCGTGCTTACTTCATCTAAGTAAAATGTATTTCGAAGAGAAAGAAGAGAAGGAGGCGCCTGAACAAATCTCTCATGACCCAACATCTGCTGATTCACCAGGTGATAGAGCTGCAGCAAACCATTGGGGAACTGGTGATGTCTCTCATCGAAGAAAACGGACCAGGGGCTTCTCAGGTGGCCAAGGTAAGCGCAGCATGATGCGACGGCTTTGTAGTAAAGGAGACTGGACTCTTAATCAGACGATCCTGTAAGGCATGGAGCCGGGACAGTTCATGGCGGATGAAGTGTGGAGAGTGACCTTTTCGCATCTCTGAGGTCAGCGTCGGGGTTTACCCACTATTGATGAATTCCATTCGTGTGTGTATGCTTGTGTGGTGGACAGGTCCATGTACATGTTATGGTGAGGACGGTATGAAGTGCACTGTCACTTTACTTGTAAGCCCGCCATAATTTTTTTTTTTTACGAACTCAAAAGAGTTTAAAGCGTTTCTTCTTTTTTCATTTTACGGTCTAATTATATTCACGATATCATTGGAAAAAATTATGAGCCAAAATGGGACGGTATGTATGGAAAAGAGAGGAGAGAGGATGGAAGGAGAAATGGAGAGTGGTCAGAAACAGATGCCAAATATAATGTGACTGTAAACAAACGGATGTTGACCACAGGATGGAAATCATTTTTGTTGTTTGCAAAATTTATGGTGTATGTATATTGGTTTTAACAGATTCCAGTTTCGTATTACTAATAATTACATCACTTATATCAAGATTTTAAAACTGCATCGTTTCACAGAACGACATTGTCAGATATTGGATGGACTCTAGGAGGTGTTAGATGCTGAAAGTAGTTGTTTAATCTTTTCTTTTTATCATATTTTAGTAATCTTGGACAGCATGGAATTCAAGATACGTCAATGCGTTCACAATTTCATATTGATCTAGATGCTCCTTGGGCTGAATATGCTTTTTCTGGTATCGATTTCATTTTGTTATGTGTGTTGATTTGGACTTTGCCCCGTTTTTCAGTAACTCTGCATTCCGTTTCTTTTTCCTTGGTATTTCCTAATGTTCATCGGCTTACATTTGTAACTGGATTACAGCCTTGATACGTCTTACAACGTCAGTTATACTGCGTGCAATATGACTTAGCCTGAGCACAGGAACATTAATATAGGATATGCTTTTTATCCTGTACCCTTCGGTCCAGGTTCTCTTTGGGGGAGGGGGGGGATGTTCTATACTCAAAAGGTTGCATATGACAAAAGGCAGAATAACCCAGTGACGACAGTAATGTTGGTTTTTAAGAACGACGGTATTGCTTACATATTAAGTTTTCCTCATACTTCGGTCTTCACAACACTGTAATGTGCATACGCACACTTGATGGTTTGTTGTTGTTGTTCAAAATGATTAATTAAACGACCAGCACATCATCCGTCTGGAGCTGAAGGCAAAGGAGACTGTGTGCACAACAGCAATTCAAAGATCATAGTATTAATGATGACAGTAACAACAGAAATGATGATGAGGATTTTTCAGAATAGCGCACTTTTTTTCTCATGTTATTATGGAACAAGAAAACGCGGCACCTATAATGCGGAATTCATGTATATATGATACATCTCCCATGCATTGAATGACTACACGAAGGTGACGTCCTGACAGGAGGTGAAGGACGCCCTGGACAAGGAAGCGGTGTGCCGCTGCCTGACGGCCTGCTACGACATGCACCAGGCGGAGAGAAGAAGAAGAAGATGGAGAGTCTGACCAAGGGACCTGAGGGCAGCTACCTGCAGTCCGCCAAGACCCTGGCTGCCTTCGGCGGCAGTCTCTTGCAGGGAGTCGTGGTAAGGAAGCCAGTTCACTCCCCCGCCCCCCTCCCCTCCAGCCTTTCACTCTCTGGTCTTACCCTGGAGTTACACACTGACTTTACCTCAGACTGTTACACACTGACTACGTCATACTGTCACACATTGACCTGATCTCACACACTGCCACGCACTGACCTTGCGCCAGACTGTCACACGCTGAACTTACCTAGAATGTCACACGTAGGCTTTACCCCAGAATGAAATCATCACCCGCTGACTTTACCCAGGGAATGTCACACACAGACTTAACACAGAATGAAATTATCACATGCTGACTTTACTACCCGGGAATGTCACACATCGACTTTGGCCTCAGAATGAAATCATCACCACTGATTTTACCTGAGGAATGTCACACACGACGGACTGTACAGATGAAATTATCACATGCTGACTTTACTACCGGATGTCACGCATCGACTTTATCCCCACAATGAAATTATCACACACTGGCCTTACCTGGCAGAGGTTGTCACGCACGGACTGTACTGTAGACTGTCACATTGACTTTACCCCTGATTATCATGATTTTCACACACAGTCACACATTGGTCTTACCTTATCCTAACTATCACATATTCACCTTACCCCAGACTGTCACACGTTACATTTTTCTTGACAGACAAAATGCTTACCACATAGACTTTCACATACTGCCCCACCCCACACTTACATTGACCTCATCCCGAATTGTCACACATTTAATTTTCCCCCAAACTTTCACACCGATATGCGTACCGTCGTTATGTAAATATCAGGTCATTGAGTGTATTTCACCGAGTTTGAGCCACTCGTGGAGGCGGATTTTTGAGGCTTGAAACCCCTCTCTGCCCACCCCAACAGTAAATGGATCCCGGAGTTAGCTTTGGGGAGGTTCAGGCGGCGGAAGGAGAGGGATGATGATTCGCCGTCATAATGCCGTGCCTCGTGCACGATGAATCTCCGAGAGTTCATGCCTCTTATGGTCATCAGACCGTGGGATTTTCTGAACTGCGTACTGAGAGACCCAGACCTTGTCCCACGACCGACAGAGCTGGAGGAACTAGGTGAACACTTCTGCAGTGCGGTGCCCCGGTGACTCTTCAAGAAAGTAAGAAAAAGAAGATGAAGTGAATCATGTTCCGTCTTTGCAACACAGAACTCCATTTTAGGAGAGTAAAGTTTGTTATGCTTAAAGATTTCTGTGTGGCTGCGGATAACACCCACATAACGCTGCATTGCATATCAAGTTGATGAAGACCTCGTTGATGAAGATCTATTTCACCTTGTATTAACTCTGACGGAGCGGGGAGGGGGGCCAGGGGCGGGGTATATGTGGCCAAGACCATCCTGCATATGCAGGAATTCGTGGTAAGGCTCTTTGATGTGAGGGTTTCTTTTGGATAATATGTTGTAATATTGTTTAGTCTGAGAATCTCTGTGTAAGAATCTATGGAAAGGTTTTCAGTATGAGGATTCCTGTGCGAATGTCTATTCTAAAATTGCTTAGTGTTAAGATTCCAAGGTGAAAGTCAGTAGTAAGGCCGCTAGGGTGAGGATTTCTTCGTGAGAGTCTGTGGTGAGGTAGCTTACATTCTTTCATGGGTCTGTGGTAAGGCTGCCCAGTGTGGGGATTCCATCGTGAGAGTCTGCGGTAAGGCTGCTGAATAAGAGAAGTTTCTGCAGTAAGGTTGTTTAGAGTCAGAACTCGTCCGTGAGAGTATGTGGCAAAAAAGAAAAATTCCTAGCGTGAAGATTCCAGGATGACAGTCTGTGGTAAGCTTACATAGTGTGAGAACTTGGAGATAGTTTCTTTTGTTTCTTGTAAGGTGTTGTGCGTTAGAATTCCTCTATAAAGTAACGTGCATAGTGTTAGAATTCCTCCGTAAGGTAAGATGCATGGTGGTAGAATTCCTCTGTAAGGTAAGGTGCTTAGTATCAGAATTCCTCCGTATCAGGTGCATAGCGTTAGAATTCCTCGGTAAGATAAGGCGCATAGTGTTAGAAATCCTCCGGAAGGTGAGGTGCATAATGTTAGAATTCCTCCGAAATTTCAGGTGCATAGCGTTAGAATTCCTCGGTAAGATAAGGCGCATAGTGTTAGAATTCCTCCGGAAGGTGAGGTGCATAGTGTTAGAATTCCACCGTAAGGTCAGGTGCATAGTGTCAGAATTATTCCGTAAGGGAAAGTGAATAGTGATAGAATTCCTACGTAAGGTAGTGGTCTTAGTGTTGGAGTTCCTTTGTGAGAATCTGTAGTAAGGCTTTTAAGTGTAAAAATTATTTCATAATAGTTCATAGTAAGTTTGCTCAGTGTAAGGATTCCATGGAGGCTCTCATCATTATCATCATCGCCTGTTACCCCCCTCCTGGGGTACAGGCCGCCAGCCAATGATCTCCAGACATCTCTGTCCTGGGCTCTTTTCTCCAGCTGGTTCCAAGTCATCCCCATGTTCCTGATGATGTTTGCTTCCAGGTCCCTGCGCCAGGTGTTCCTTGGCCGACCTCTTCTTCGTTTTGCTTGGGGGTTCCATGTTGGGCTTGTCTGGTGATGTTGCTCGCAGGCTTCCACAGCGTATGTCCAGTCCAGCCCCAACGTCGTTTCTTGATCTGTGGAGGCTCTGTGGTGTGAGAATTCCTCCGTGAGAACTTAGAGTAAGCGTTGAATTCCAGACAAGCTACTGACTGAGAATTAAAGTGATAGAATGTAGTGAGATTGCTCACTCTACAGACCAGTGTACGAGGATATGGGTTAGGCTGGTTGTTGTGAGCATTTAAACCCGAAGATTTGGTGTAGTTTGCTTACTGTGACGGCCTCTTCGGAAGGCGAATTCCACCCGGAATAATTGTAGTGAAACATAGGCCTTACTCGTCAGTATTCGCGAAAGTCTCAGGTAAGTTTGCTTGATTCATATATCCATACGTTTGTTTTCTTGGTCAGAATCCGGTTTAATAGTAATCTTGTAATTCTCTATTCCAAGAGTTATGGCAGTGTGTGTGAATGTTGTAGCTGCTGATAAATGCAGCTGCTGGTACCACCATTATTCACCAGCGGCTGCCTTTGCCGCCAACTACAACATTCATCACACTGCCATCACTAATACAGTAAACGTGCCAACGGAAGCAACAGCAAAAGGAACGGTAGTATCAGCTGTGTTTTATTTTCAATAGCCTCGAGCGACAAACAGATGAATAGTTGAATCGCATCTTAACTCGTTGTTTTGGAAGGGGTGGAAAAGAAGAGAGGCAAAGACGAAATGACAGAGACTGAGATTTCATACAAAGTTTAAAGATGAATTGAAACCGTTCGACATGATCTTGCGTTTATAACGCGGTGTGTGTGTGTGTGTGTGTGTGTGTGTGTGTGTGTGTGTGTGTTGACAGAAAGGGAAGAAGAAGAACGCATTGAAGGAGAGCGTGATGGAGGTGGGCTTCACCTACTACCTGATCCTGGCCAGAATGGTCGACATCGATCCCCAAGTCATGGACAGTGAGTCATACAGTCTCCCACGCATCCCACACTGTTGTTATCCTACCTGCAAAGCGTAGCCCACCGAGCAAGATAGTGTTTTCCATCTTGTCTGAATGTCTGTCTATATGTCCGCCAAAGTCTCTCTGTGTGTCAGCAAAATAACTCAGAAACATTCAGTGGAACTTCTTCTCCAATTACATAGGTTTGTTTTGGGTTTTTAAGTACAACAGGCTCAAAGGCGCACATAAGAATTCAAAATCTTCAGGATTACCCGTTTTCATCTTGAGGTCAAAGTTGGTTGCCTTGTGTGTTCATGAAATAACAAACAGGTAGCGTAACTCCCACTGCCATAATGAGATAATTTCACGCACATACCTGCCAACAAATGCTGTTTACGACACCAAAGTGCCTTGCATAAATGCCGGTAAAAGAACGCACAGAGAGCAAAGAATGAGACATCCGCGAAAGAGATGTTCCAGCCTTGCCTCTATACCATTCTCTCGACACATCCACAGCAACAACCGGAGAAATAACACAAGATTACATGTACTCACGACTTACGCAGCCTTTGCACCTTGAATGTAGTCAAATGGACACATAGACGAACAGATGCAATCGCAGGTAGCCTTGACTGGCTTACTATGAAAGGAAAATTGAAATGGGTGTGCCAGTCTTGAACAACGATTAGTTTCAAAGTGAGGTGACTACAGGCGGAAATTGAAACAAACGTTAAACGGAATTTAAAGTAAATCCGCAAGATAACGGAGACAAACAAATTACAAGACAGAACACGACGCGTTTCGAACTCATTGGTCTTTTTCAGGCAAGTCAAACAACATTCACGACACGAGCAATCACTTACCCTAATTTCCGTTCAAGATTTGAACACCCATCAAGTGATACAAATCCTACATTTCGTGCTCCCAGATCCTACTCAAAAAAAAAAAAAAAAAAAACATTGGGAGTGACTCTTAATCTCTGCCAACCATTTCTTCATCTCGGGTAACATAATTTTCCACGATCCGTTCAACCTTTGGAGCGACGTGCACTCTTCCGAATGCCCTTCTAGTTTTAAAAAAACATTCTTGAGAGATGACAGCAGCAGGTGCCTGTGTATTTCATCTTCAGTGCCCACGAGGGCTGCAGTCGTGAAGAAAGCGAAGCTGAACACGTCCGGCCGTTTTCACTGTAAAGATCCAGCACTGCGTGTGGTCTTCATGGTTCAGTTTCATTGACGGGGTCCGACCGTCGCTTTACTTTGCTTCACTTGTTTTTGAAGTTGCTTAGTAGGTGATTGTGACTGTGACTCTCTCTCTCTCTCTCTCTCTCTCTCTCTCTCTCTCTCTCTCTCTCTCTCTCTCTCTCTCTCTCTCTCTCTCAAACAGCCAAACTCTTAACATAGTTTAACAATACTTAGTCCATGCCATTAATGTGTTTCGCACGAGCAAACAGTTTCTCATCATTCAAACTGATATTTCCCTTAAGGTCTTCAGTGACTTTTTATCTGCTGCTTTCCCACGGCTACTGACGATGTCAATATGCATAAATTATATTATGTTTAGTGAAAATCAGTCAGGAATGCTGATAACTTATCTGTTTTCCAAATGTGAAAATTCAAGAAAAAGGGGATCAGTTCAAAGGTTGCTGGTATTGTTTGTTTTGTTGTGTTGTTGTCGTTGTATTTGTAACTACAAGTGTGTTTTGCAGTGAGTATCCGCTTGACTTGACCGTTCGGAGATTCATGCAATGTGCAAAAAAAAAAAATGGCGAAAATTCCTCGTTAATTTATTTATCACCATTATTTGCATCTTCACTTTAAGTGAAATAACGAGATGAATGGTTCTGACTGAACAAAAAAAAGTCACTAAGATCAATATTTGTAAGCATACTGATCAAGACCCTCGGACTTGCTGATGGATTTGACCTGTGGGTCGAATTTGTGTTTTACTCTGGTTCCTTGATGAAGCTGAGACCGGGTTTAATATTATGTCAGCCCGGACACGGCCTCAACGGTCAGCTTGGTGATAAACGGCATGACTTGACTTGAATTCGAGAAATTGTGTGGTGTGAAAAGTTACCAATGGGATTGTTGGTGTTCTTGCCTTCAGCATTGCAGCTGACACCTGAGAGAACCATAAGGCGCTGGACTACTACAAGAAAAACTCCCTGTCAATCGAAGTGGTCAAGGAGGACATCCTGCAAAAGGTCAACTTCCGGGTCAAAAACAAGGTATGCTGGAACAGGACCGGGTGTGCAGAAGAAGCGGGTTGAAAGAGAGAGAGAGCGTCGCTTCTTAGGGGTGGGAAAGGGGAGGGAGAGGGGTAAATGACACGTGGATATGGTTACTGAGTATCCAGTGCGGCAAGGGAAAACGGAAAAGAAAATAACTGGCGTCGCCTGTGACCTGTTAAAGTGCCCGGACACATGCCAGGTATTTGGGCGTTCCCGTGATCAAACGAGCGCAGGCATCGATTACAAGGTCTTTGACGTACATGTCTGATCTTCAAATATTCAGATTCATTTTAAATAACTTATGAGTGAGAGGAAGTGAGAAGACTGGTGAAGTTAATGTTTAATGCTTTCCGGAACGGTCATCAGTGTGTGTGTGTGTGGGTGTAGGTGTGGGTGTGTGTGTGGTGTGTGTGAGTACTCGCTTGTGTTCATTCCTATGTATTTCATGCTCGCATCTACTGCACGTGCAGAGTGTGCTGCGCGAGGAGGTGAAGACAAGCTGAAGTGGAACGTGGACCGCACGTCGCCCACCAACAAGATCCGCGACTTGATGAGCTGGACCAGCGACATCATGAAGGACATCTCCTACCAGCGCAAGATCCTCGACAACCCCATCGCCAAACTCTTTACCAAAGGATGGTAGGCTGCCCGCAGTCTTCTTGCTCTTCTGTCTCGTATTCCGGTGGCTTTTCAGCCGCAGTGCTGTTTTGTATACAATCAGACCCATGTTTATCCTGTCACTGTCCCTGCACTTGAAGTTTACCGGGAGACGTAAATGTGCGGTCAGCTTTAGTTGTTTGCTTCTGTCTTTTTTGACGTATCATTTGCTCTGGAGGGCATGAGAGGTTTCCTTGAGGGTTTTTTTTTTGTAAACACACACGCACGCACGCACGCATGCACGCACGCACGCACGCACGCACGCGCACGCACACACACACACACACACACACACACACACACACACACACACACACACGCACACACACACAAAAGAGCATAGGGCATGATCAGCTTAAGTTAGTAGGTTTCGCGTGACGCTAATATGGAAGAAAAATGCGGACACAGAGTTTTTCTTTCGAAAGCGTAAATGGCTAGAGTGTTTGTGATTTCAGCCCAGATACAGTGCGCGTTGTTGGTCTGGCTATAACACACACACACACACGCGCGCGCGCGCGCGCGCGCGCACACACACACACACACACACACACACACACACACACACAACATTATTTGAACAGTTGTTTTTTCGGCTGCCAGTAAAAAGTCAAATGAAGGGAATCATGCTTCATTTCATCTTTTTGACACAAACAACACGTTGCCTGAGCCATGCTTTTGGAGGGATGGTTTGAACTGATCACACACAGTTCTGGGTGTGCGGGGTTAGTTTCATTCCGTCTGTTTCAAACGCAGCAAGCACTATGTCTCAAAGAGGTGACCTACAGCCTCTAGCCAGTGATCACTCATTTTAAGCTTGATGACCTCAAGAGACCAACAACCCCAATATGCAGATTTCGGCAAAAATGAATTGGCGGAAGTGAGGACAAACGTCCATCAAAGCCATGATGTCTCGTTGAACTCTCGACACCAAAAAACAGACACGCCGTTGTCTTCCCATTTGGACCATGAATCTTCCAACTTTCTAAATGACTTGCTTCGGCAGACCACAAGACAGTATTGGTCTTCCAACAATTTATCAGTATCGGCTGTATTATCTGGCACACTGTGCGCGCCACGCGCACTGTTATAACCACTTAAAGATTGAGTGGCCCCCAGAAACGTACGGCTAATGTATTTTGTGTGTGACAGTTGTATCCTAGAATGACGATGGGGTTCCCTTGTGCGCCTGGCTTTGGAATAGACAGAGTGGCTCAATCTTTTCAGACCTACAACTAGATGACGCGCGATCCGTAACTATCGAGCCTGAATGGGTCTTGCCAGCTGTAGAATTGGAAAGGCTTCAAAGACAAGCTGAGTATTTTTCCGGAGTATTGACTAATTAGACTCCTCCAATTAACTACAAAAGACAGGATTGACATTCTTCAGTTTGGATTTGTATCAAAAAGACCTGCGAACAGAAACCAAACAGTCGATCACACAGTCGGCACTTATGTTATCCGTTGTTTCAAATAAAACTATTTTTTTTATCGATGTGAAGATCATGATGATGCTCAAATTTTAATAAATGAAATGTTGCTGAAACTGAGCCCAAAATTCCCGCAAAATGCCGCAGTCGAACATAATATGCCCAGTTCTCTTGGGTCACAAAAGTTACATTTTGGTGTATCAACAATTTTTACACTGGTATAAGCACCTCTTAGACACCAAAATGCTGTGCAACAGTCGAAACTGGAACCATCGTAGCAGCCCATCTTTGGTAGCTTCAAAGCAGTGTGTCGGTGTTATGTTCCAATTTGAATTGTCAAAGGATTATTTCATTTCAAAAGTGCAGGTGGGACAGCCTCACTGCCGATCAGAGCAAATTGAACAAACTTGTTTCCTTTAACGAGTTGTATTGTGGCGCGCATGTCTCTGTGTGTGTTCCTGCCCCCCCCCCCCCCCCCCCCCCCCCCCCCCCCCCCACCCCCCCCAGCGCCCGTGCCCCAACCTAGTCCATTCGACTAAGAATGTGGCGGTACTTAATGTTACCAAGTGCACGAAAGCGGATTATGCTGTCTGTCTTTCAGATAAGTTTGTAGCCAGTCAAAAAAGTGAGAAAACACGCTCTGAGTCCAGCTGCCATTGGAGAGACATCTCTGCTTCGCAGTCACGTCGTTGTTACACAGTATTGCGTGTTTTGAATTTAGCGCTCGTGGGACACAGTCAGCTAGGGAGGACATTAACAGTTTACGGAGAGTAAAATCTTGGTGCATGGGGAAAGACATAATGGCTGAAAATAACTCGACAAGATTTCCACTTGCACCCCTAGCTGCTTCAGACAACTTGTTGTGTTCATATCAAAGATGAAGCGGGGTTGTAAACGGAAAGCTGAAGTACACTTCAAATTGTTTAAACCCGTTTGCTTTTGTTTCTGTTTTATTTGTAAGTATTACAACATAATTATGTGAAGCTACGTAATTCTTCCGAATCTGTTAACTTTCCTGTGATTGGGAGGCAGAGCCTTGGCCTTCACCTGTTGTACCGGCATACCGGTGAGAGTACATGGGGGAGTTCAGGCGAGTGGAACAGGCTTTGGGAATTCAAAGAAAATAGTGAGCTATGAAAATAATGAAGTGAAAGATAAAAAAGAGAAAAATCTGCCCGCAGGTTACTGTGGAACTACGGGACCATCCTCCTGAGTCTGGCCATCAACGTGATCATGCTGTGGACGTGGAATGCTAAGGCGTGTGAAGAGGACCAGCAGAAGGGCAACACCACGGAGCAGACCTGCTCCAACACTTACGAGTGAGTGCTCTCTGTGTGGTTACGCATTTTTACTCATGAGATGACTCAAAGGGAAGATCTAGAATAGGTTCGATCTTGGTGAAGGTCTATGCTCTACTGAGTTCCTCCGAGTCGTTTGTTGTTTTTTTTCCCCCCTACTATCTGCTTATTTCTGTCGACATCTCCATCATCACCATTGTCGTTGCTGACAACCTTATTTCTCTGTTTCCGCCGTTGCAGCCCCAGCCCCAACTTTGAAGGCATCACTCCCAGCGACTACCAGATTGTGCTGTGGGCGCTAGGGGGCGTCCACAACCTCTTCTCCATCTTCGTCCTCATCAGCTACTTCCTGTCCAACCACCCCCCAGGCTGCCGCGGGCTGCAGAGATCAAGGCGTGCTGTCGGTAGGCACGGGTGTAGGGGGAGTAAAGGGGGGGGGCTGCTGAGCTGGGCTGCTTGTGGTATGATGTGTCACCAGGAGCAGATGGAAGGGATTTATACAGGCTCGGGGCCCCCTTACCCCTATCCCCCCTCCCCACCCATCCACACACCCTCCAAAAAACGAAATTGAAAACAAAATGGCGATGGTAGTAATGGCGGTAGATTTGGTTCAGAAACCGATTTGGCTGTTGAGTAAGTAGACAGTATGTATACCTTCTGTCCCTCATGCCTACTCCCACTCCCCACTCTCCAGTTCTCTCTCTCTCTCTCTCTCTCTCTCTCTCTCCTCCCCCCCCCCCCCCCCCCCCCCCCCTTCACGGGCTTCTCCATCTTTCCGCTCTGGTCATTGTTTTTTTTTTTTTTTTTTTTTTGCTTTCTTTTCATGTTGGAGAATGGACTGGCGTACACACGTTCCTCCCTGAGTGATACTGTTGTTCTGCTGTTATATGGTCCCCCCCCCCCCCCACCTCCCAAACCCCGCTTTTCAGTGTTTTGGTGGACTGGTTTCGGGTTCGGTTCCCATAACAGTCCTGGTAATTTGAGTCACTTTTCTTCTAACTGTGCTGACCTGCTCCTGATTACTTAGATTGTGCGTATTGTCGCTGAATGAGGACGTGGTATTTTTAACCCGAATGGTGGAAATATTGTTTTGTTCTATATTGGTCCGAAAGTGCAAAGCTGGCTGTAATTTGCAGATGAGGTCTAGTGTTGCTTTTACATTGTGCATTCAAAATATTTATTTGTATGTGTTTAGGGCATCTTTCTTAAGACTTCTCGGACTGGAGAATTTATTTGTCTCGTCTTGTTTTCCCCACAATTAAGCTGATGACACATATTTAGTTATACGTTTGTATGCCGTGTATTTGTTCCATTGTTGGTGCTGTGTTTGTCTTCAGCATAAATTATATTCCCGTCTGCCAGTGATTTTCTTTTTTCTCTGCTTGTTTGACTCTCCCTTTTTTTCTGTACTCATCGACTGTTTTTTTTCTGGCTTTGTGGTCCATTCTTATTTGTTTTAGGTCTTGTGAAGTAACGCACTTTAATGAACGACACAAAACAAGACAAGAAATTTTCGGCAATAAGCCTTCCTCAGCGACAAAACAATGAAAACAATGCAGACATTAACATGCACAATACTCCCCTTGTGAAGCCAAAGTGGTGAATGAATGAAGTTGAAAGAGGGGCAGTGGGAGAGAGGGTGAGTAGTGTTCGAGAAGAGAGCACGAGGAAGAGAGAGAAGAGAGGGTAGAGTGAAGCGAGAGAGGAGAGAAGAGAGAGAGAGAGAGAGAGAGAGAGAGAGAGAGAGAGAGAGAGAGAGAGAGAGAGGAAGAGTGGAGAGAGAGAGAGAGAGAGAGAGGACAGGGAGGGGAGGAGAGAGGGGGGGGGGGTGGGGGTGTGTGTGTGTAGTGTAGTGTGTGTTTGCATGAAAGAAATGAACAAGAGAGAAACACAATAAATGAAATACAATATGCACCAAAAAAAGCATCGTAAATGACAAGGGGATGGGGGGGGGGAGAAGGGGGTCAGCCGCCTAAAGCACCCGCCTAAAGCCCCCGACCCAAGTCTGACCCTAGGGTAGGTTGCCCTACCCAAGCACCAAGGGGTGAGAGGGAAAAACGGGAGAACCCCGAAAAAAAAACCCTAGCCAGACGCAGCTAGGAGCTGCAGCTAGGAGCTGCATGGCTCCCCCCCCCCCCCCCCCCCACATGAAAAAAAACTTCTTGCGCGCAAGCACACACACACACACACACACACACACACACACACACACACACACATGCCAATACGCACACACACAACACACAAGCACACACGTACCTATAATTAAAAAAAAAAAAAAAAAAAAAAAAAAAAAAAAAAAAAAAAAAAAAAAAACCCTGGGGGGGGGGGGGGGGGGGGGGTACAATGGAGAGTAAATGAGTAAATGTACAAAACAAGGCATACATTAAAACATTTGGGTAAAGAATAGGGAGGTAGGTGGTGCTATGGTGGCGCAACAGAAAAAGGCAAAAATAAGAGCATTAACGCAAAAGATAGATATGAGGTCATGATGAGAGGCGCTAACAACACTCCCAATGACAAAAAAAAAAAAAAAAAAAAAAAAAAAAAAAAAAAAAAAAAAAAGGGGGGGGGGGGGGGGGACGGGGGGGGGGGGGGGGGGGGGGGGGGGGGGGGGAGAGAAGAAAGAAGAGAGACGAGAAAAGAGAGGACCTGTATGAGGGCCCTACAGGGGAGATACCTAAGAGAAGTGCTACGGGGAAGGAGGAGGAGAGAAGCCTCAGGAGGTCCGGTAGAAGGGTCCTACTAAGGGGGCGACAAGAACAAAGGGGAGAGACAAGAAGTGCGGAGGGAAGTAAAGAGAAGGAACACACAAGAAGAAGGAGCCCTACGGGGGACGACTGAAAGGGAAAAAGGACAGAGGAGGGAAGAGAGCGAGAGGGAGAGGGGAAGGGGGGTAGGGGGGGGAGGGGGGGGAGGGGGGGGGGAGGGGGGAAAAAAAAAAAAAAAAAAAAAAAAAAAAAGGGGAGGGGGAAGGGAAAGAAAGAGAAGAGAAGAGGGGGGGGGGGGGGGAAAGAAGGGGGGGGGGGGGAGGGGGGGAAGGAGGGGAGGAAGGAGAGGGGATGAAAAAAAAAAAAAAAAAAAAATAATAATAAAATAATAAATAGAAAAAAAAAAAAAAAAAAAAACAGGAGACTGGGGAGCTAACCCTACTCAGAAACTCCTGGCAAAAGATATAGGCTCTCAAACGATCATCCCAGTAGGCGCTAGGCTCTCTATGGTCACGAAGAGGCCACTGATGCAGACCAACCATGCACAAAGGGGAAAGGGAATAATAGACATTGTCCCACCTGAATTGGCACGGAAAAAAAAAAAAAAAAAAAAATTACAAAGAATTGCTACGCTTTTTCATTGATACCAGCTGGATTTCTAGTGCCAAGTTTTTGAATCAGGTGAGACTCCATATCCTTCCTGTCTCTAGAGTCACTAGTTTTCATGAGCCACAAGCCCTTCACTCTTGCATTGTGTGCAGAATGGCTGGGGAGGTTGAAGTGCTTGGCTACTGGTTTGTCCCTGTTGTATTTAATGTCAGCGAGGTGTTCCTTGAATCTGACAGTCAGAGAGCGTCCGGTCTCACCAATGTAAAGTTTACAGCAAACGGTGCAGTGGATGATGTAGATCAAGTTAGTTGTTTGGCAGTTGAAGAATTTGGAGACAGTCATGCGTGAACTCGGTCCTTTCACTTCAATGGCAGTACAGATGAAGGGGCAGGTCTTACAGTTGGGTAGATTGCACGGGCTTGTGCCTACAGATTTGCGTCTGTGAGGCTGGAGACTGGAACGCACAAGCATGTCACGGATATTCTTGTCCCGTTTGTAGGCAACTAGAGGGGGCTGGGAAAAAAATTTAGCCGAGTGAGCACAAGACTGAAGGATGTTCCAGTTGGTTTGGAGAATTTTGCGCACCTGGTGGACAGAAGGGTGGTAGAGCAGGCTGACAACAGGTCTGTCTCTGGTTGATTCCTGGGGTTTCGGTTCCAGAGCTTGTGGGCGGGTGATGAGCTGGACTTTCTGGAGAGCACGATCAATGATGTCTTCAGGATAGTGGCGTTCAGGAAGAACTGTTTCATTTCTAGGGCTTTTACATCAAAGACAGAGTTCTCAGAGCAGAGTCTGCGGAGTCTCAAGAACTGAGAGTAGGGTATGCTGGTTTTGGTACTGGGATTATGTGACGATCTGTAGTCGAGATAAGTGTGTGAGTCCGTAGGTTTATAGTGGATGGACGTGGAGAGTCCACTATCAGTGATGGAGAGACTCATGTCGAGGAAAGTGATGCACTTTTCAGATATTTCGTGGGTGAACTTGATAGCAGATGAAAGTTCTGGACTGCTGTGATGAAGACATGGAGATCACTGATAGGCATGGAGGTTGCACCAAGTCCGTCATCGATGTAGCGTTTTATAAAATCAGGGATAGGACCATGGTATTTTTGCAGGAAATTGTGTTCGAAGTATCCCATGAAAAGGCATGCGTAGCTGGGGCCCATTTTGGTGCCCATGGCGACACCACTGATTTGCTTGAAGGTGTCGCCAAGGAAGGTAAAAGTTGTTGTTGGTTAGGACAAGTTCTGCAAGGCGAATCAGAGTGGTGGTTGCAGGGAAAGGGTCTTTTCTTTGGTTGAGAAAAAAAATGACAGGGCTTGCAGTCCATCTGTATGGGGAATACTGGTATACAGAGATGTCACGTCGAGAGTGAATAGATATTTGGGCTGGAACTTCGATTAAGGTGGAGGTCATTGATGAGACAGAGAGCATGAGTAGTGTCCTTGATGAATGTAGGCAGTCTTGAACGAGGGGTTGGAAGATGGAGTCAAGGTATTCGGAAATATTTTCTGTGGGGCAACTGCAGGCTGAGACGATGGGTCTACCAGGGGTGTTGGCCTTGTGAATTTTAGGCAGAAGGTAGAAAATGGACTCTCTGGTCTTGGCTTTGATTAACAGTTTAGCCGTAGGAGGTAAGTGGCCTTTTTTGACAAGGCCCTTGATAGTTTTGGCAATAGTTTTCTGGTCTACTTGGAGGGTGGACTGTTCCAGTTTCTGGTAGCTAGTGGGATCATGAGTTGCCTGAGAGCTTCTGCTATATACAGGTTCCTGTCCCACACCACCACAGCACCCCCTTTGTCAGCTGGTTTGATGACAATGTCATCCCTCTTGCGAAGGGACTCCAGAGCTTGAATTTCTGCGGGGGGGTAAGGTTGGAAATCGTGCTGGGGGAGAATTAAGTTTTACGTAATTCAGAGAGGCAAGTTTTGATGTAGCATTCAACTTCATTGTTCCCACGGGGGTCTCGGTAGACAGGGGTGTGGAAAAGTTTGTGAAATACATCATCGTCAGGGTGGAAGGTACGTTTAGGAGGGTGACCAAGCACGGCCATCCATCTCAAGGAACGAAAGAAGCGTTCGCAGTCATGGATAATGTCATACTTGTGGATGGAAGGCTTCCTAGGGATGAATTTGAGACCCCTAGAGAGTACGGATTCTTCAGAGGCAGACAGTTGAAGAGTAGAAGGTATGCGCTGTACCAGTTTATCAAGTGTGTTGTCAGTCGAAAGAGGCGAGGTGGTGAGGGTGTCAGTCGGAAATCCAGGGGGCTGCAGACGTCCAGGGGGTGAAGAGGTGGCAGAGGCAGGAACAGGACAGGTATGCATGGAGGCAGCCGCAGGAGGAGCATCATCAGAGCGGGACGGGGTGGTGAGGGTGTCAGTCGAAAGATCCAGGGGGCGGCAGGCGTCCAGGGGGTGAAGGGGTGGCAGAGACAGGAACAGGACTGGTGCGCACGAAGGCAGCCATGGGAAACTGGAATAAACCTTAACAGGGTGGTTAGCAGTGGAAAATTTCAGGATTTTATTCTGTTTGTTTTTATGTAGGTGATGGTAGAGTAGTGCATTGAGGTTGATGACTGTCATTTTGAGATACAGGATAGAAGAGGGATTGAGTGTGCGTGTGAGTGCTTTGTCAGTAACAAATAGTGTGTGCTGGGTGCGATGGAGTTTGGTGCAGAGAGCTTGAATGTGGGTCTTCATGAGTTGAAAGCTTGCTTGTTGTAAAATTTTGTTAGTCTTAGAACACAGGAACTTGTTGTTAAGGTCAGAGGGAGAATGTGTAAGTTTAAACCCTACAGGAATAATACGATGGTGAAGACAGTGTCGGAGAAAAGACAGGTGGCTGGAAGTTCTAGTGCAAGAGAAAGTGGCTTTAGCGTAAGAGAGAACAAGAGGAAAATGGGAAGGAAAGACAGGCTTGAGAAAGTAGTTGAGGCAGAAATGTAAGGAAGAGGAGAAGGTAGAGGAAGAGGAGAAGGTAGAGGAGAAAGGTGGAGAAGAAGGTAGAGGAAGAGGAGAAGGTAGAGGAGGTAGAGAAGGGGGAGGAGGAGTAGTTGAGCATGATGACAAATACAAAAAGGAAAACGAGACAAACACAAAGTGCAGTGAAGGAAAAAGTACAAAGGCAAAAGAAACAAACTGCAGCGTTACCGAAACACGACGAAAAAGCAGAAAGAGCACACAAAAAACAAAGTGTGAAGTAACGCACTTTAATGAACGACACAAAACAAGACATTGATCGAGAGAAATAAGATGAGATTGACGCAGATTGCGCGTGCGCGATTCGAGCTAACAACTCACCACGGCTATTGACCCGGAAATGACATTTTTCAGAGGTCAGAGCACATGTGGGTCGATTCTGTGCGAGGCTTTCTCTGTTTTCTTGATCCAAACGACGGTGCAAGTTTTTAATCACAGTTTAAGGGAATTCATGTCAAACTTGTTCTAACCTTTGCAAACTGATGTTCACAGCATACAACCAATGATACGACCGTAGAGAGGTCCAAAAATACTGATTTTCCTGCACAGGTACACGGGTGAACCGTACTGATTGACACGTATGTTCCCATGAAAGTGAATCATAAGAGATGTGTGAGTCGTGGCGGTGGTTCAGCCGTTGTTGTTGTCGGCAGGGGGCTGTGTGGCGGGAAACCCAAGGAAGAGGAAGATGTGACGGAGAAAGAGGAGGCAGTCTCCAAACT
>JADBJO010000004.1:1332500-1397500 GCA_016801955.1 Conus betulinus | reverse complement strand
GGAAAGGTGAGCGAAACCAATGTGCGAGTTCTGTATAATCATTCGGTCCAGCAGGGTGTACTGCTAGCTGGAAAGTGCACTGAATGCAGCGGAAAAACGACGAAAGGAAACTGACACAGTGTTTCCAGACCGGCAAACCAAAGACATAGAATGACAGGATCAGTGTCTTCGTCTTTTGCGTGCTGGATGTTTCCCCTTGCGCCCATTAAAGGCATTCACCACTTCCCGTGGGTCTGATTGGCTCTGAGTCTTCCTGCTGTTTGCCTTTTGGCTGTGTGTTCTGCACGAGTCGCAACTAACAGCGCCCGGTCGTCGAGTTTGAAGCACACGCACGGTGGGTTACGTCCAGACAAAGTCCACATGCAGGCGCTAGGTGGACCTCTCTGAACAGCTGACAAGAAGCTGGCACACGTGGTCACCTGAGAGGGCATAGCTGTCGGCTGAACAGTTCTCTCATGAGGAGGTAGTTTACTTGTGCGACGGAACAGGACTTCAACAAAGGCGAATAGAGGGAAGACGAAGCTGGATACTGATCCTGTTTCCACTACCTCTTTGGCTAGACGAATGGTACAAACACATGATGATACAGATACAGAAGCAACGCGCGGTTCGACTCTTAAGGTCCCCTTTTATTTATTTTACAAAACAAAGACATTTACGTATATCCTGTTTATTTCTATGTACCCATTCACTCGCTCGCATTTATTTTTTGTTTCGTTTGTTTATAGCTTATTTAATTTTTCGTGTCATTTTTTTTTTCAGAAATGGTTTGCATTTCTGTGTTTATTGGCCACAAACCCAAATCCTCAGTTTACGGAGCCAAGAAAGATAACTCTCACTATACATCACCTGCACAAGGAAACCGTCCAAGCCCAGCCATGACATCGGTATCTCTTCTCAACTTTTATTTGTTGTTATGTTGTTGATGATGATCACTTTTGACTGTCTGGCCTGTACACAAACTTCGGACTGGAAAGACATTGTTTATGTAAAGCTGTTTGTTGGTTCCAGTCATCTGATGGTCTTGTACTCACGATTGGTGTTCATGGTATGCGAGACTGATCGCATTACCGTCGGGAACTTTTATAGTGAACCACGATGTCTTCTCAGTAATTCTGAACTTCAACCATTCTTCATCAGGAATCAGCGTTAGCTTCAGTCGTATCGGTGGTATGATTTGGTTTTACATAACTCACACTTTTTTTTTCAGTTTTAAAAAGTAGTTCAGTCGTAGGTAAGGCTGGATGGCAGGTGGTGGCTTCAAATCCCATCCGAGACATTTATTTCACGGACTTGTTGGCCCGTGTCCGCTCCTACGTAGTTGAGAATGCTACGGCCTCAAGCAAGAAGACCACATTGTTGAGTTTTATTCATTTAATGGATGCATCTCTGAAAGCTTTTCTGAGGTTTCAGGATGAGAAGGGAAACAACAGATTTTTGGGTCCAGTCAGTTTCCTTGACAAAGACGGGCTGATTACGTTTTGCGGGCACAGTAAACTAGCTTTTATTCAAAAGATGCTGCTAGACTTTCGAGCCAAACATGGTTAAAACTTTTTTGTCTTTCTGTAGAGAATGATTGCTTTACTGTGATGATAGGTAACTGGCAAGCTGGGTTTAATAGAATAGAGTCAGTCTGTGCTGTCTGGCCGTATAACTGTTTCTTAATATTTAAACATGTACTAGATCCATATGCACATAATCACATGTTAAAATCTAGAACCTTTTGTAAACTGTGTGATCTCACCGTTTGAAAAGTATTTTTATTACCCAGTGCAACCACAGTGGATGCGTTTGTTTTTGTTTTTTTGTGTTGTTGTTTTTTTGTTATTGATGGTGCGATGACTGAAACATTGAACGCTCGTTCTCAGAGTGAAAAGTTCGAAGCCTAGAAGTAACATACCGTGACGAATACTCCGACAGCAGTCGCTGCACTGTAGTTCATAAGTCTGTCGGTGATATTCCCTGATGAACACTGACAGCAATTACTGCACTGCTGTTTGTATGTCTGTCAGTGACATGCCGTGATGAACACTGACAGCAATCACTGCACTGCTGTTTGTACGTCTGTCAGTGACATGCCGTGATGAACACTGACAACAATCACTGCACTGTTGTTCATAGGTCTGTCAGTGACATGCCGTGATGAACTCTGACAGCAGTCACTGCACTGTAGTTTGTATGTCTGTCAGTGACATGCCGTGATGAACACTGACAGCAATCACTGCACTGTTGTTTGTATGTCTGTCAGTGACATGCCGTGTTGAACACTGACAACAATCACTGCACTGTAGTTCAAAGATCTGTCATTGAAATTCCGTCATCAACTCACAGATGTCAACAGTGTTGTTCATGTATCTGTCAATGGAATGTGATGAGCACGTGGACAAAAATAGCAGCAATGTTGCTTGTGTATATATGTCCGTCGTGACATACCACAGTTAACACCAAGACATTTAGAACAACAGTCTTATTCAAATTTGTCCATCGCCCACCCTGTGACTTGTTAAACATAGAACAGTGGAAATGATGAATGCATTTCAGACATATGGCGTTGCTCTTCGTTTTGCCTTCAGTTTTCCCTCATTTCTTAAGTCTCGGCTTCAGCAGACTGTAGGGAAACCTGGATTACTGTGACATGTTCGTAATGTGTGCAGGGGTTTGACTGGCACGTGCGGCACGAGCACAACATGTGGGCCTACATCTACTTCATCATGCACCTGGACGACATCCAAGCCAGCGACTACACGGCGCTTGAACTCTACGTGGCCCGACTGGTGAGTGTCTGGTGTGTTGCAAGGGAGATAATGGGTGGGTGTAGATTGAGGTACCTTGTCGGTATGAGTCAAAGAGAATTTGAAAGGAGAGAGGGGGAAAGTGGAAAACGGCAAGAAAGGGGATGAGAGGAGAGAGTGAGAAAGCTGAACAAGTCTGTATGGACACAGATAGTCACACTACAGGCGTGATAGTCAAACTATAGACGTATTTACTATCTGCTCTCGCGGAGTCATCAGGCTGTAAGTCTGCCATTGGTTCAATACGAATACCAGCCTACATGATAATGTCATCAGATGTCAGTGAGTTTGAAACGGTTATTTCCCGAAATGTTTGAAAATGTGACTATCGTTTGTGATAGCATATTTTTACGGTCATGCGCTGATATTGTTGAACTTTGACCAAACCACGCACCTGGGAACATTTTACATGACAATGTCTCCACGTGAAACATGCTTCCGAAGAAACGGTAAACAGAGCAATGGGTATTTCGCTGCTGTTTGGAGAATCATTGCCATGTCGTACCATGAAATTCCCGACCAAAAAAAAATCCGGCAGTTTTCCAGAAATTACAGATCCCCGCCGACTGCCTGAATAGTGCCCAGAACTAAAATTTAATGTCAGTGAAATTCCACTGCTTAGTTTGGGGTTCCGTACTGTTATTTCCAGCTTTCTATTTCCTGTGCTGCAGACAAGACGGTCTTGAGACAAATCAAACATAGAGGAAACGTACACCACATTCGAAATTCGAAGGTAATCCAGTTCTCGTCGGCTTTTTCATTTTTGAACATGCATGGTCACGTGTGTCTCCAGCAGCGCCCTTTGTTGGCTCATAATGCCAAAAGCAACAAAACAAAACTCCATTCTTTTCCAAAGTAGAACACGTCGTGAAATGAGAGGTCGCGGGAAGTGGTTTCTCACAAAAGTATACCAGACGAAAAGTAGAGGGAGCTCCATGTTGTTTTATAGAAACGTTTCTCAGTTCGCGTGTGACACGCGTGTTCAGGTTCATTGCCCCGTGTGACATGCATGTTTGAGATAAACATCCTGAATAACGTATGTATGGTTCTGCTTGTTTTGTTGAGTAATGCTTGCGCTATCTGATGCTAGTTTTATAGTGATAAACCGACTGATATATACCTATCATATGGTAGATATGTATTTAGGAACAGTTCCTACTCATTTTAGTTGAAAAATGCAAAAATATCGTTTCAGAAGATTAATGTTTTAAGAAGATGGCTCCAAAGCTTCCCGACACCAGTTCAAAAATATTTTTATCCATGTTTAAGCATATTAGTCGCTGTCAGTGTGTAAATTTTTTTTTTACACTCAGGTCACACTCTCTCACAAAGGGGGGTCCAAAAGAAAAGACTTCCGGAAGTGAAATGTAAAATGAATAAATAAATAAAAAGCGTAAATAAAAAGCAGCGTCCAAGACTATGACGTAAGCCTGCTGGCTATCAGCTTCTGCACATTTGAAGACTGCGTCCCAGTATGTGATGAAGATTATTTTTATTCCGCTTGTCCTGCTGGCTATCAGCTTCACCTGCAATTTGAAGACTGCGTCCCAGTTTCTGATGAAGATTATTTTTATTCCGTTTGTGCAGTGTTTCTCCTTTCGGCATTTTTGAGTTTGGAAATTGCCTTGCACACACGCACATAGGAATCCAGATAGTAACTCAGCTCCACAATTCTGCGGAATAATAATACGTTAGTGATTATAATGAAAATTATGTTAATAAGGATGATAATGATAGTACCATAACTGTGTTATAATAATGATAATGATAAATATAGTAATGATATGATAATAATAATAAACAAGTAAGACGAAGAAGAAGACCAAACTAATAATAAACAACAATTATTACTATTATCGTCATCATCATTATCAGTATTATTACTATTATGCAAACTAGCGGAGAATGGCACATGAAGTAGTGATGGTGGAAGTGCTTACTGTTGGTCAGATGGAGAAAGAAAACTACGAGTTCATTCCCCTGAACCGTGCCCTGTGCCTGTCTTCCGTGGACATTGACTCCCACCGAGTCCAAGATAGACGACCTGCTCCACGCCGTCACCACCATCGCCAAGAAACAGAGAGAGGACGTAAGTTGTCGCTGTGTAGAGCAAGCACGTGCTAGCTGATCGGAGGTTTGGTAGCTGGGTCGTTGGCGCACCGTGCTTGCATACCGACGATTTGTAAGATTTGATTCCAAGTGCAACTGGCTAGTCGTTGTTTCCCCTGTGTAAACCGTTACGGTGACGATGCCAGTATAAATGTTACGTGGATCGCTTGAACTTGCCTCGCCCTTCCATGCCCCCCCTCCCCCCTGTCCCATCCATCCCTTCCTACCACCACCAGTCTCCTCCCTCTCTTTCCTAATTCATTCTTTGGGGATGGGTTTTTAATAATGGAAGGTATTTAAATGATACGACTTTCTTGGAACTCTGCGTGTGTGTGTGTGTGTGTGTGTGTGTGTGTGTGTGTGTGTGTGTGTGTGTGTGTGTGTGTGTGTGTTTTTTTCCCTCTATGGAAGAGCTAGTGTTCGCCTTTTTCTTACATTTTTGTTCAAGAGATACTGACTTTAAAACGAAGTAATCTCAAGTTTTGCTAGCATTTCATCTTTCAGCACGTGTGAGTGTGAGTGTGTGTGTGTGTGTGTGTGTGTGTGTGTGTGTGTTTATGTGTGTGTGTGTGTGTGTGTGTGTGTGTGTGTGTGCAGAGCATTATCCCTTGTCTCTGTTAGTAAATCAGAACACCCACAATAACCTTTTTTTTTTAAACCAAAACATACCATCCCATAACCACCACCACCACCACATTGCAGGAGGCGGAGAAGAAGCGGAAGGTGGAGAAACTGAAGCAGAGGCGCTGGCAGGAGAACACCGGCGCTTTATTATCTTCGGGGTGCCAGCCAGCGAGTACGACATGGACCGCGACCCTCTCTTACCCATGTCCCGGGCCCCGAGCATGGACCGCTGCCCCTCCCCGGAACCCAGCACCCTGGTGGGTCGAGCCTCCGAAACAGGAGAGGGTGGCAGGGGAGAGAGGGACCGCCAAGACTCCCAGGCCTCGCTGGCCAGTTTCCTGGCACCCCCGTCCTCCTCCTCCGCCACGCCCGACTCTCACCACCGCCCCTCCCTCCCCCTGCCCCCTCCCCCTCCGGTGAGTCAACAACGTCTGTCTCCCGGTGCCTCCCAGTTCCCGCTGCCCCCGCCTCCTCCGATGCCGCATGGGTTCCCTGCTGCCGCCGCCTCCTCCGATGCCGCATGGGTTCTCCGTGTCCCCCCGACGCCGACGACCTCTGAGATGCATGCGTCGGAGGCGGGGCAGACTTCGGAGAGGGGCCCGCGTCACGCTTCAACTCCGCTGCCATTCCAACGTGCCATGGCGGGTCTGAGCGCCACAGCGTCCAGGGCCCATTCCGACGAGGAAGTGGAGGAGCCCTTGTCCGACAGTGACTCTGTGGACGACAGCTTCCACCGGGAAGGTTCTTACGACCTGCTGGACGACGACATCCCCCAGTCCCTACCCCCTCCTCCTGCACCTATCCAGGCGCCCCCGCCCATCTCCCCGCCTTACACCACGGCGTCCAAGAGGCCCCCGACCCCTCCCGCCCCCCGTCACCACGACTGCCTTGGAGGAGAGAGCGTCCAGCTCGCGGGAAAAGACGCCCGAGTCAGAAGGAGACTCGGCTGACACCGGCTCCACGCAGCTCTGATTGTGTACTGACGCATTCACATTGGCCTTGAACTGGGTAAAACAGACTAAGGCCTGCTTCACTCTCATCGGTCATACCGTACTACTTGTACCGGTTCACCAGAAGCAGGCTTGTGTGCTCTATAAAGATAAGTCTTCGCTGAAGGGAAAGGACGACAGTACGATTTTCAACATGCAGAGATTCGCTTTTTGTATGTGGATGCCTAGCTGCGTGTGTGTGTCACACTCAACATTTTTAGTAACGGCAAAAACCTGCCGTTTGACGATTTGTAAACAAAGATGAGAGACACTTGTGGTGGTTCGAAACGAAGTTTTTGTGTTCGAAACATACTGACCATTGTTGCATATGATTAATTCAGTGGCTTTAGTTGTTTTTTTTCAGCGTTTATAACTATTGGAACTGCTTTTTCTCTCTCTTTTTTTTTTGTTTTTGTTTTTCTGTTTTGTTTTAAGGCCCTAGTGACCATCATTTACATAGTGAGTAATTTAGAAGGCTATGCCCTGTGCACATTTGCAACTGCAACACCTGTGACATATTCAGTAAGTTCGCTGAAGCAAAGGAACAAGATTCCAGAAAGAGTAGTCTTCTATTTACACGGGCGAAAAGAAGTTCAAGGCGTTGTAACAACATTTTAAAAAGCTTTCTGGCTTTCTAGATTAGAATTATGTAAAGTAGACAATGTTTACAAAGTTGGCGTTGTATTACTCTATTTGATAAAGCTGATATCTGGGCAGTCAATTTGTATGCATCCTAGCCCTTGTTCTGCAAAACAGAACAGTTCATGTAGCGGAACAATGTACTTCATGTTGAGAGAAACAATGTGTTTCAGGTAACAGTAACATTACTATCAGGGGGAAATACGTAAAAAGTTCTTGAGGTTTTAACGTACTCTGTATTTCGTATGCTTCTGGTTGATTTCTAAGTGTTTTGCATGCTGAGGTGGCGCGGAATTGGCCAAACAAATATTTAAAGTAGGCCCACCTGCGTAAAGTCGCCTCTTCTCGTATTTTCATTATTACTCAGTCGAGAACGTTTCTTAGTCTCAAACAGCGCAGGCAGTGGATGTTACTGTCCATTTGCCGTGCCAAAATTTGTTATATGCGTTGGCATAAAATCATTCTGAACCGCTCGAGAATCTTTCATAAAAGAAGGCCATTTGTAGGTATAAAAGCGGAATGTTGGATGTAATCGATTGAATTTTGGTGTTTGACACCAAACAGTAGGCACAAAGTTCACTTGTGATTTCATTTTTAGGCATTACAGCCTGATATGCAGCGCCATTTTTGCGCAGAGGTGCTCTTTTACCGTTATCACATTTGCATGTTTGTTGTAGAGGTTGTTTTGGTCTTAAGGTGGTTTGCGTCTTTTTTTCTTTTTTCTTTTTACTTTCTTCGAGACACGGTCGTCGTCAGGCGATTAAAACGTTAGCAGATCTGGAATGATGACAACGCAGCGTACATATTCTATTTTAAACATACTGTAATGAAGATCACTATTGACAGCGAGTGCAGTGCTTCGCAAGAAGGATTAGCTGTTACTTCCACATCACAGGAACGTTCGAACTGATGTACCCAATATATTGTTGTTACACTTTTATGTTGATAAAACCTATGCTAGTAACAAACAGTTTTTAAATAGTCAGTAACGCCTGCGAATCATGGAAAATTTTGGTTATTCGAATTCTTCTGTGTTTTTTTCATTTACACGTGAGCGTGCTGAAGATACACAAATATTGGCAGGCGATTTTGGCGGGTGTACAAAGAGTAACTTGCTCAACCCCCATTCCTGTCTTTCCTTTTGAGTTTCCGTGGTTACGAAGGAATCAGAAAACATTATCTGGATCAGAAGATTCCTGAAACTGTTCAAAACAAAGCGAGTTGTACTAATCTTGGTTGCTAGGGTAGTTCGTGATATCGTTAGCATGTAGGCCTACATGTTTAACTTCGCTGCCGTATGATCGGGGTTTTGTGTATGTAAACTGCACAACGTTAAGGTTACCATGTTCTCCAACATGGGTTGTATATGTTTTCTTCCAGGTTGTTCCGCGACCCATTTGAATCATGTCTGTTTCTGAATATCTTGTGGATCAATTGGTGTAACTTTTGTGTTGACGTTGGTCAAACTGATAAGCAAATGTTGTTTCATGTTCCTTCCCTTCCAAACTACAAGAGAAACTGTATTGTTTCATTGCTTCTGTACTTGTGTGCAAAGATTTTTTGTGTGAAGTGAATGCAACATTAATCTCACCGATAATGTGTATCGGGTAATCATAAAATGCCCAAGGCATGGGGTATCACTGTGAAAGTGCTGGCGTGGGTGAAGTTGTTAGAGAGTTTTCAGCTGCGGAATCGACAGTCGTGAGTGCGAATCGCTCGTGGGGCCGGGTTTTTGGGATGGAAGCCCTTTCTGTCCACCCATCAGTAAATGGGAACCTGATTCATTTCAGGGAAGGTTAAGGCGGCGGAAAGAAAGGGATGGTTCCTGCCTTCAGTAACACCGTACACGAGACACGGTGAATCTAACAGTTTACTGTCCTCACGTCCATTAAGCCATGAGACCTCTTAACATCTGGGGGAAGATTGTCAAATATTAAAATGGAAACCATGTGTTTCTCTTTTATATTTTATTTCATTTGTTATGATCATTATTTAAAGCGAACACGATTCTGGGGGGAATCAAATTTTGTTTTCATCCTTTTGATGACATTTTTCCTTTCAAAGTCATGTACGAATCGCAAGTATCCAGACATTATGAATGATCCATAGCCTTCTGGCCTTCAGCGTCATGTGAAAACATTGGTCACTGGTCCGGGGTCCACCAGATGGTTGGATTAATGCAAAGATGAACGCGCGTCAGTTGTCTTCCCTTCTGACGTTGTAGACAAACGGCTGGCTTGCAGCAATTTTCGTCCAAAGAGCAGTTTGTTTAAACATGAACAACGTACGTGGAAACTTAGGACCCTACTCACGCGTATCCGTATTAGTTAACTGGTCCCCGTGAGATTTTGCCACGATCTGACGTATTGTATCTACCGTATTCCCAGCTTCCAAGGTAAGTTCATTTTACACGCACACAAGGTGAGAATAAAATCATATTAACCTGAGACTCCCAGAGACGAGTTGTTCCCGGACCAAAGTCCGGAGAGAGTGTTTTCCGTTTTGGTGGCCAAACGTTCGAACACCTTTACTGTTGACGCATGCTGTCGTGGAGATATACGCACACAGTTTGCTGTTGTGACTTGCCGGTGATATGCATCGACAGTTGCACTGGTCTAACGATACAGGCCAAGTTTTTCACTTCGCGTCGTCCTATGCAAGAAACTTGTAAATAATGCATGAATGGTCTTCACGTGTGTGTTGGCTTCCCCTGAACCTGGTTAACGCCTTTACATGCTACTTTCTGTGTTAGGAATTCACGGGGAGCATATGATGTGAATATTGTCCGATTATGACACGTTTATGATTTGGTGTCTGTGCTCCCCACTTCTACCACCGCCCCTCCGCTCACCCTCCCCTCTTCTGTCGTCTGCCCCCAGTCTCACCCTTTCCTTCTCCTCAAGTCCCCTCTGATCCCATCCCAGGGGATGTCATGTTTCTCCCGCCTGTTGGAAATATCTCAGGGCTGTCGTTGTGCTGATCTTTCACGTCCGTTTGTGGTTCTGCACGTGCCTGCTTCTGTGTCTGTCTGTCCGTCTGTCTGTCTGTCTGTCTTGTCTCTCTCTCTCTCTCTCTCTCTCTCTCTCTCTCTCCCCCCCCCCCCCCCCCCCCCCCCCCCCCCCCCATCCTTCCCTAATCTGCCGTGCCTACACAGCCCTACTGATGTCGAATTTAGTCACAGTGTCACAAAAAGCACTCCAAACGCCGCCCACTGTCAGTGTCAGGTCACCATCTGGCTACCCCCCGGAGGATCTAGGAGACATCTCTGGGCTGCGGGCCACATTATGTCAGTGATCGTGGACAATACTGCTCTAATGTAACGTTCGGTGCTGCTCGTACAGGTATAACGATAAAACACGGCTGCTTTGTCATGGAATCAAACGGAATATTTGAAAACGAAATTGTCTTTGATCTTTGTTTTATCAGTACTTTGTCAGTCTGTCTGTCTGTCTGTCTGTCTCTGTCTGTCTCTCTCTCTCTCTCTCTCTCTCTCTCTCTCTCTCAACGTAAAATGATGTTGATATTGTATCTAGTCATTTCTGCATCCTTAAGGTGACCTTTGCGGCCGTTGTAGTATACACAGCATCAAGTGAACAGCAGCTTCATGGTTGTCTCACTGGTTCTCGCAGCGAGAGGTTGCGAGTTTGGCGAAACCCGGTGGTGAGCCCAACATAAACGGGTGTTTCCGCCATCTTTCCGCATCTCTCAGATATCTTGCAGTTCTAGTGATTCCGGAGAACAGAGTTACACAAACATACACACACACACACACACACACACACACACACATACATTTCCCTTACCTCTCCACTTCTTTTTACCCACTCTATTGGTATGAGCTTTTTCCAGTACTATATTACATGTAGTGGCCGTGGATGTCACACTTGAATGGAACGACTGCAGCAACCCCTAAAGTTGCTTAGGGTTTATGTGGACATTCACACTGGTACACAATAGACTGTATTCTCCTCTCTCTCTCTCTCTCTCTCTCTCTCTCTCTCTCGTAATAGGGTTTTGTATCACGTGTAATAAGTGACTCATTTCTATTGAGTACAATATTGTTTGTAACTGATAGTTTGTCTAGTAAACTTATTGAATGATTGTTCAACTATTCCTCATGGATTTTTATTCATGGGAGATGGTTTTCACAGGTTTCATTCACTAAACTAGGCGAATAACACTTACATTTCGTAGGATTTCTTCACCAGATTGAGAAAAGTGAAAGTGTTAATTTCATGCCTTTCATTCACTAGAATAATTCGTGGTCAGTTTTATGAGTTTTGTTCACCCCAAGCGAAAGGGGTGAAATTGATGATTTCATGGGTTTTATTCAATAGAATGAGAGAAGTGAAAGTGGTTGTTTCATGAGCTTTACACACACAGTAAAGGGAGGGGTAAATTTGATAAGTTCGTGACTTTGATATACCAGTATTGATGTGAACAATCATTCAATAAGGTTCTGGGATTTTTGTTTTCTCAGAGGGAGAATGCGACTTCACTTATTTCACCTACCAGAGTTGAAAATGATTATTTCGTGAGTTTTATTGAGAAGAATGAAACTGATGATTTTATGGATTTTATTTTTCGAAACCGAGAATGAAAAGGTTGATTTCGTTTGATTTACCTACCAGAATGAGATGAATTATAGTGTCGTGGGGCTATGAATGAAAAGAAAATCAAGTTCAAATGTCTTTGTTGGGGTCTTCGGAATGGAGGAAGCGAGGTGATCAGCGATGAACAGAGTGATGGTGATGGTTACACTGCAGAAGAGTTCTAACGTGGACTGGAGAAGACTGAGAAGAAATCGTGTCAAAGAAGCGACAGCTTGTGTTAAATGTGAGCTTGAACAGGTAGGCTCAAACAAGTGGCTTGAACAGAAGTTCATAGCAGAGGTGTGACGTCGTGTCATTTTCGTCCCGTGAGAACAAGCTCTGCAGCTGAATTTGCACCTATTGCAGCTTATCTATGCACCATCTCGGACATCCAGCGAGAAGAGCAGTGTCATTATCTGGTACAGATAGGATAAAAGCGCACACTAGAGTTTTGTTTTTTTTTTTCTTCTTCTTCTTGTAGCAGTTGTGAGATGGTGACAAATGGAACTTATATGACCTTGAGCTGCGTAAGTACATCTCCAGATGTGAGTTGTGTGCCTTTGGAATGACATGTCGATCCTACATGCAGGCAGAAGGACGAACGCAAAGTTTTCAACACAGTTAGTATCTTTTAAAATGAGTTTTAATGAGTGGATTGATTGATATTACATGGACTTTATGTTTGTGATCTGTAGAAGGATATCTTTGTTGTGATACTTTTTCGTCATTATGAAGGTAGTTAATTCTGTACAGTTGTTTTTTTTAGGCCTTTTTTACCTAATCAGTTACTCATCACCACATTTCTACACAGAACGACAGACAATTTAACTGGCGTCTGGATTTTCTGTTGCTCTGGCGTCTATGGGTTTAGTGCATGCCAGTGCTTACAAACGTGTGGGTTCCTGATCGTTCTACGAGAAGAGCAAGGTTGCATTCGTTTGCATTTTGGTTGTAGAGGTTTTGAATGGTAAGAGCATTTGTTTAATCTGACGACCGCCATTTTTCATCCTGTCAAAGAAATGATTAACTGCTGGATACTGGTCTTTCAGAAGAGACGAGAAACTGAGGTCCCGTGTGTAGCACGCTCCTCGCGCTTATAGAACCCATGGCAAGAGAGTAGGATGGAGGGGATAGGAACATTCTTGTTTGATAGGCAAACAAAAAGAAAATGAAAAATAGACAAACGAATATAAATAAATAATGAATGAATAAAAAGTCATAAGTCTGAAGTAGGACTCAACTGTCCCCGGGAAGATCAGCCCGATTTCCAGGTCGGGAAAATCTGTTGTGGCGCTGAAGTTCTGCAAGACAACTCGATTTGTTGTCTGACATGATAGTACTTCCAAGACACGTGATGCTATGGAAACCGTGCTTATTATTATGCTTATGAAGTCGTCCTGTTATTAGCGCCAAGAATATTTTCACCCGATTCTCTTGGTCTTTTTGTCAGTCTGTCGGCAAGTTAGCGCCAAAACAACTAAACCGGTTTTTTGCCCAACTTGGTGGAAAGAGGGAACATGGCCCAGGGCGAAGCTTCTACACACTAGGCGCGAGGGGATATATATATATATATATATATATATATATATATATATGTGTGTGTGTGTGTGTGTGTGTGTGGGTGATGCACGGATTCTGTGCACATAGGCGAGCTCAGCGGGAGTGCGCCTGGCGTGAAAAGTATTCACTGACAGCCAGCAGGCGGGCACCGGCTGTACGACACGTGGGCGCGAAGAGCGCGTGCTCAAACTTACAGTTAGTTTGGGAGCTACGTTGTGCTGACAGTGACATTAGTGATAGACCAGTGCTAGGGCCTCCAGTTTATAGGAGGGAGGTTAACACCGCGACAGAACAACCGTAAACGGTTAGGACGGCTCTGATAGCACTAATACAGTTGCTAGGAGACTGACACTGACAGACTGATGGTGACAGACTCAACTGGTAGTTGGTGTTGTTGAAGGGCTTGGAAAGAATCCTGGCGAAACCCCCAAGCCAGTGTCTGGATTGACCAGGTAAGGTAGAGTGCGTGTGTGTGAATGTGCGAGTGCTTAAACTATATAAACGAACTTCTCCAAAATGTAGGGAAAACACTTTATATAGTTATATATGATTTTTCCCCAGTAATGCTGATGCATGAATCTAAATGAGAGGAAAAAAAGCGTGTTAGATTTGTTTATATATATATATGAACTTGTAAGATTTGGTGGGGGTCCATCTCCTGGTATAACATCCATAAGGAAGGGGTGTGGGTGTTTGTTTAGATACTGCACATTTACAAATTGAGCTAGACATCTGCACTACTAGCACCAAAGAACAGGTGAAACGATGAGGATTCAGTAAGTTGAGAGTTCGACATTGACAGTACGCAGTCTTTGGTGTCCTGTTAGTTATTGACTTTTTTTTTTCTAATTAGATATCTGTAACTGTTTCTGTTAATTCCGTGCGTGTCGCGGACTGGAGCAAAGGCTGTGATCCTTCACCGTGTTCTCGTTCTCATTTGTTTTGTTTTTTTGTTTGCTTATTTTTCTCGCTACGGCTTGAGTGCGAATATGTATCTTCTTACATCGAATACACACGCGCGCGCGCGCGCACACACACACACACACACACACACACACACACACACACACACACACACGCGCGCGCGCGCGCGCGCGCGCATAGTGGAAAACGAATACGTAGAGAATCGTGAGTGTGATGTTCAGAAAAGGAGCTACTTGGAGAGTTACGGCTCTTGATTACTAAACAGGGGGGAGAAAAGGCGATAGTTAGTTCCTGAATACCTTTATGTTACCCACAATTACTTGGGTTACATTGAGTTCACGAGGGCATTGTCTGGGTGCTTTACAATCATCATACATGTATTGTGTTATAGATAGTTTGTGTGAGGTTGAAGTGGGAAGAGGAGAGGGATACGTTCTGTTGTTTGGTTGTACTGTGGATGGTTGTGGTTTGGGTGGCGTGTGTGTGCGCAAGATACCACTAGATCCCCATACTGACGAAGAAAACTGTTTGGTTTCGGAGCCCGTCTTAGCAAGCGTCCTCCCTTCCCCCTACCCATGTACACCATACTCCCTCGTCTCCGCCTCCCCCCCCCCCCCCCCCCCCTGGCCCTGGCCACCCCCGTCCCCACCCCCATCCCCTCCACGTGTTCAGAACAGTTGGAAGGGTCCAATTGATAAGATCCTGTTTATCCTTCTCATCCCCATCCTGTCGTTCCCTGCTTCCTATCCCCCCCCCCCCCCCCCCCCTCCCCTCTTCTCTCCTCGATCCAGGATACTTCTTTGCTATAATACTAACACTACAATCGAACCCGTGGCAGTCTTCGTGTTAAACTTGAATTAACTAACCAAGTACTTGTACTCGGAATAACTGTGCTCAGGTCTGTCAATATTTCGCCCCAAATCGTTTTATTCTGTTGAGATTCTGTTTTTCTGTGTCATCTCCCGTGACATCCTAGCGACATTACTCCCGCGCCGCTCAGTCAGAGATTAGTCACGTCAACATGAGCATCCCTCAGAGGTCGACTCGCGATTAGTATAATTCCGCCGATCCGTAGTGGCTTCAAATGGGTAGATCATAGTAATATATAACGAAGTTTTCTATGCTCCTGAATCCGGTTTTAAAATCCAGTGTAAAATTTGACCGGTTCAGTGACGCAAATGTTTAGCTTTTCTTTCTGCATGTGATGTGAATGAAATAGGAAGCTGTTATCGTCCAAACGTAAACAACTTCTTCAAACTTCAGTCATTATATAGCACAGAACGAACGAACGAATTTTATCGCTATTAAGCTGTACAGCTGTTTTAGCAAGGCGGCGCGATGTACATTGACAAAACGCGACACGATATCATTGACATGGAAACCACAGCAATGCATTTTTTTTAGCATTACATGACAAAGTCGTGAATGACAAACTGTCTGACATGTGTGCACGATCCGTTCAGCGGAGGACAGTCACCCCAGGTAGAATTGCACCAGGCCGAGAGAGCGTGCAACCGCCGTAGAGCACCTGCTTGCGTCTCTGTGTGTTGTGTGTTGCTGGCACGTCTTCCTTTCCGCAGATGAGAAAGTTTAACACGTTCTTCCGATGACATGTTCTTGTGTTCCTGCTTGACAAACCAGAATAGACAGTCGTCTTCCGAACTCGCGGACGAACGAACTCTAAAACAATTCATCAGATTCGAACAGCAACACACCCACGCCATCTGACTGGTGAAGCACGATCTTTCGGAATGTTAAGTTTCTGTGCTTATCCTTCAACCGTCTCTGAACTTGTCGATCAGTCGAAGTGCCAGCATAGTCTTTCACCACACCCCTATCAAAGCCTGCCACTGTTCTGTCGATAGAATATTCGAGGCCTGTGTCAGTGACAGAGTGCTGCTGCAGATCTCCTGGTTAACGATATCGCACCCAGACCGACTGGAGTACGAAGGCAGAAGACTGTCTTGAACATTCGACGTGTCAGTCTCGCTGTCAACATCTGTAGGCTTGATGTGTTCAATAACATCCTGTGTAGTGCACTGTGTACTGTGATCTTCAACTTCTGTGTCAAACAAGGCCAGTTGATTCACTACACAAGCGTTTCCGTTATCTGCACCAACCTGTTCAAGCCGTGTATTTTGCTGCTTTGCTCGTTCCTGATCACGTCGCACCTGGCTGGGCGGTTTCTTTTTTCGGCAATATTGAATTCGCGTTCTTCGATTCAAGACGGGATCCGCCATTGTTGTTTTGACAGGGACGGCTGGCTTCAGTCGTAGGACGACGATGGCCTTTACCTGCAACTTTCCAGCTTGACGCTGTGTTCTCGGTTAGCAGGGCGCTCAGGGCTGTCTCCACAGTCGCTGGAAGTCCAGTAACTGACATTGTCAAAGACTAATCGAAAATAGTTTTAGCAGCTTGGACAAATCAGAAATGACGCCCTGTCGCTTCGTGTCAAACCACGCGACCCCCTTTATATAGCACAGAGCAAACTAGAAGGGCACTCTGGAGAACGCAGACCCCCACAAGGTCGAACGGATCCTAGATCCATCCTCTGATCCGGATTCGTTCCACGATCTGCCCTAAAATGTTCATGGGCCACATTTAACCTTTCCAGCAAGTTCTGTTGAAATCGCTTCCCTAGTTTCTGCGTAGTGATGCTGACAGGCGGACAAGAAAACCAACTGACGTAGGTGACAACAAAATGGCGGTGGAGGTAGCTAAATAAAACGATTCATCTCGAGTTTTATTCGGTGCACAATGGAAAAGCAGTTTGGGTAGATAGTGGTCAGATGTTTTGTCAAGTAAGTGTTCGAAATCTCTCAAAACAAAATAAAGAAGGGGGGCGGGGTGTGCGATTTGCAACAACTAATTTAACAGTTCAGCAACAAAGAACCAAACCTTAAAGAAAGAGAGAGAGAGAGAGAGAGAGAAGGGGTGATTGGACTTGAACTTGTGAACAAACGGTCTTTGTTGTTGTTGTTGTTTTTAAGTTTAAACAGATAATTTTTTTCAATACCTTTTTCATATTTTTATGCGACTGTTACCTTGCTTTGTGGTGGTAAGATAAGCGTTGAAGTTGTTCCTTTACAAATCTACAATAAACGGTAAGCTTACAATGTGAACATACATGATTACAGGTACCACTTGGACAGACTTTTTTTTCTGTCGTTCGTGATTGTTTGTTGTGCATGCTCACTGTGTCTATTTGTGGACAGTTGTCATCTGAACATGTCATTCGTCTTTATGTCTGTCGCACTTTATGATGTAAATATCATTAAAACACGCCCCTCGTCGTTTGCCCATTTTCATATATATCTGTAAATATTCGTTTTTGAATTTGGATTTTCGGTCTACGACCAGACATTTTTAAAACATGGATGGCTGTTGTGCCTGCTGTCACCACATCCGTCTACAAACATCCAGTTTTGGGCTTGTTTCATCTACCCGTCTGTATGTGAAAAGTTCATCGTCCATTTGTAAAAGCCGTGCGTGTGTTTATTTTTTTCTTGTCGGTGAAAGGCGTCGTCCATCGTTATAGTAGTCGGACTCACAACTGGTAGTACGACGATCTGTCTGTGAATATTCAAGAATGAAAAGTGTCATTGCTCGTTGCATTTAACTGGATGGTGTAATTCATGATTTGTTTATTAATCTTCCTGGAAACAACTGTTTGTGGACTCTCTCTCTCTCTCTCTCTCTCTCTCTCTCTCTCTCTCTCTCTCTCCCTCCTCCTCCTCCCCCCCCCCCCCCCCCCAGGAATAATAGATATGTGGCTGATGAGCCAAACGCGTCTCATGAATATCTTGCAGTCTAAGTGAATCAAATGTGGTGATTTGGATTTATATGACTGATCATTACTTAAAAACAATAATGTTTTGTTAGCAATGTGAATACGAAGGATTAACTTCCCTCTCTTTCCATTCTCCCTGGCCCCCTTTCTTTACTCTCTCTCTCCCTCCCTCTCCCCCCCCCTCCCCCCCCCCCCCCCTCCCTCCCCTCCCCTCCCTCCCTCCCTCTCTCTCTCTCTCTCTCTCTCTCTTTTTTCTCTCTCTCTCTCTCTCTCTCTCTCTCTCTCTCTCTCTCTCTCTCTCTCTCTCTCCTTTGGATGAATCGATGGATGGTTGGTTAAACAGCTTTTCGTGGAATCAACGATTATATAAAAGTAGTCCTAGAATTTTTTTTTTTATTGATTTTGCCTCTGCCCTGTTGCACATGACTGGGAGGACACGGGACTGTGGAGATCCCCGACTAGTCACGGGCGGATTGAAGAAATGGCACATACAAGAAGGGCACCGGCGAAAAGGGCACAGACAGACAGGCGTAGACTGAAACGGCGCACTTGGCAGTAGGAAGAAAACGGCACACATGGATCAAGGTACCAAAATAGCACAATCAAGAAAAACGCACAAATGGCACAACTTGTTATTCAGTTTCAGTACACTTCATTTCCACTGTTTTTTTTTTTTTTTTTTTTTTTTTTTTTTTTTTTTTTTTTTTTTTTTTTTTTCAAGTTGTGACATCAGGTCAGTGCAAGCCCACTGTATGTGTGTGTGTGTGTGTGTGTGTGTGTGTGTGTGTGTGTGTGTGACATGCTGATAAGATTTACCGTCTCTAAACGTTGCTGACCTTGTGTCAGACCTCATTCTTTGGATCCACTATCATTAATGGGGGTGAAATGTTTTAAAGAAGAGACCATACAAGTTTTATGACGACAGACGCACCTTTTCTGGCTCTGTCGGCAAGACCTTGCAAAGACTGGTCGAAAGATGACCTTGCTGGGGAACATAATCTTAAATATTCATACTAGTGAACAAATTCCAAACTTTCATTTCCAAGGTATGTAATGATGTATTGTAATGTATATCCAACTGAGTCTGCATACCGGTTATACTGTCAGCAGCACAACATCATTAGCGGATAGTAGAATCAGCAGCTCATTAATATCAGGTGTAAACTGTATCCCATGACGACCATAAATTAAGACATCTTTGGTCAATTTGTTGATTAATAATGAAGGCAACACTGAAGAGCTTACTTCGCCTTGCCTAGGACCCCGTGGGCATGAGTAGGTTTAGTTAAATCACAAATTGATCGAACACGAGCTTTAACACTGCAGACATACTTTTAACGACATTGTCGGGTTTTTTTTTTTTCTTTAGTCCCATTGCTGTTGGTAATTTCCCAGAGTTTATCCATGCAAACGATATCAAACGCTTTTCAAAAATCAAAGAAAAACAGCATACAGCTTTCGATGCCTTAAAAGTTGCTTCTGGATCGGTACCCTAAAAGTATAGATATGATTCGAAGAGCAGTGGGGATTTTTTGTTTGTTTTAATGCTGCCACTTCTCCCGTTGCTTCGATTTCTTCGACCCATTTTATAATTCTTCGATTGTGTACAGAACTGTACAGTTTGCTGCATATGTTCAACAACATCAGTCCTCGGTCATTATCTGGTATATTCATAAACAGCTAACCTCTCCCTCCCCCCCCCCCCCCCCCCCCCCCCCCCCCCCCTCCGGGATGTAAAACTATTAACGACCATTCATCATGATACAAATCATTACCAAATTTTACCAAGAAAAGTGCAACAAAATCTACACTTAAAACAAAATAAAACTGCTGTCGCCCGGTCACTACAGAGTTAACGTCATCTCTTTGATATTCACGAAAACATGGAGTTGGGCCCAACGCACAGGACGGACAGAAAATGGTCTGTCCGTAAAACAAAACCAGTTCCTGTACATTTTGATGTTGTCTTTTCGGCATTCACAAAGATGTGGCATGTTTTATGTGGTTGTAGTTATTAGGGACAAATACCAAAGCCTAGGCAGTTAGACCCATTGTCGGGAAAGAGAAGCTCAAGAAGGATGCAGAAAGCCATCTTCCGTCAGGAGATTCTCTTCTCTTGGATGTGCTTGTTCCTAAAAAGGCCGGAAATGAGTGGTAGGTCTTGAAAGCTCAGCGTCCGAGGCAAACAAACCAGAAAACGGACACACAATCAAAAGGGGTCCCGCCCTCTCCCTTGTCCCATCGTGTGCTTACACATTTGAAAAAAATTGAATGCAGGTGGTTGACAACACTTTCGGTTTGTTCGTTTCATTTAAAATCCATGAAAGTTAAACTCCAGCAGTTCAGAAACCCTCAGTTTTTGTCCAAGATCAAAATTTGAAACATTTTGAATTCGTATATAGGACAGTTGGCAAGATGATATATCATAAAAATTTTATTGAAAAGAAGAGAGAAAAGAGAGAGAGAGAGAGAGACGACGGACGGACAGACAGACAGACAGACAGACAGACAGAGACAGACACACAGAGAGAGATAGAAGGGGGGAGAAAGGAAGAAAACATCGTTCACCAAGTTCTCCTACAGCCGACTTGTCACGTGACATACTCGAGGGACGACAGGAACTTCAAACTATACTCGCTGGTAGAATGTTAATACATTGCCGAGCCGGTTCCCCAACTGTGGATGAAAATCCGATTGATCGTTTACACATCAGGCTGATAAGGCGTTCCGCGGAACTGAGCACCGACTGGCACTGCTCCTACCAACGATTCTTCTTCAATACTGAAAGTCACGCCGTGTCATTAGACCTTTGGCAAACTCCCTTCTCCTACCACCGCCATCGCCCCCCCCCCCTCCCTCCTCCCTCCCTCCCCCCCCCCCCCCCCCCCCCCCCCCCCATTCCTGTCTGTTTCTCCTTCGCTTCCAGCTCTAATGCGTCTTTCGTCTCTAGCGATTCTTCAGTTCGTCAATGACAGTTTTCCTTCAGACATTACTCGGACCCGAGACCACGAGTATACGTAACTCCTGCACCGTGAGGTACTGTGGTGGTAGCGCACGTGAAGGAGTGGTTTGTGCAGGTAGGTGTGTTTGTATTTTTGTCCCCCCGTCCCTTCCGTCGATCGCATATTATTTCCTAATCTCTCTCTCTCTCTGTGCCTAATCATGTTGCCACCACAGGAGCACCTAAAAATATCAAAAATTCTATAGACGCTGGAGTTTATGTAGCTTTCAGACAAACCTATCGTTTGGAAACCAGCCGTTGAATTAGTCGGGGTGAGGGGGGAATCAGTACATGAACTGTAAATATTCAGGCAAAGGACTGTAAGCCGAATCATTGCTACAGTCATGGTACAGAATGATGTACACCCACCACTTTTCCTTCGAAGGATCTTTCAGAATCCGTTCTGTTTTGAAGCTGCCAGGTTAGTGTTTGAAAAGGGTTAGGATGGTTGACGGATGGAAGAAGGAGCACACTGAGGAGGGGAGGGGCTGGGGCATCTGATAAACAATCAAACGGCAGACGACAAATCCAACAGTGTTAAGCAATGACGACACACGAGGAAAACGAACGCGTTGAGTCCTGTGCACGTTCTTCTGCGCTGTGCAGCTTCGTGACAATGTGTATAGGGAATTCCAAGTTAACACTTTTTAAAGATCTTTTCTAAGGTGAAGACTGTGTGGTGGTTTAACACCACCAGAAACTGTAGCTCCATAGGTCCTTGTGCCTTCACCCACCCCCTCTCCTTCGGAATCGGACCCAAATGACAACGAGCACAGAGCGGTTGGGCGACATTGCAGCAGTATGTTCAAAAATGGTGCTTCAGATTTGCTCTCAGAAGAGCTTTTTTTATATCAGACTGGGTGAGAACCTGCTGTGAAAACATGTTCAAAGTGTCCCTCATCTTGTACATGGCCACTGTTTTGTAACCGCTGTGTGCGTTCAAGATGTGAATGAAAACTATGTTCTAATAGTTCCTCAGGATTCTATTGTTCATAGAACATTTACTAAAATCAGTTTTGCTTTATCCCTTTTTTGCGGCAGCAAAATGCTTGTATTTAAATTAGTCGAAAAGTCTGGTTTTCCATGCAGGACGTGGCAAGAAATGTGTTGACCAGATCATCTTGCCGTCACAGATTCTCTCTCGGAGAAATAACAGACTTTCTTCCTTTTCTTTTAAACAGGAAGCAGGTGCGACCAGGAACATTTAACCAAATCCATTACTCCTGCAGTTCATAGTTAGTGTGGTGTTGCCCTTCCCCCTAAACTTCTAAAGCGATCAGTGACATGTTTACAGTGAGTGTCAGACACACACAGGTAGCTATGAAAGTGTTGAAGGACTGGGGAAGTGTCCCACTGTGTCTGAGAACAATGCTGATGGTGATGCTGACTTGCAACCACGTGACAGCGAATAAAACAGAGAATTATTGATTCGGGAAGTACTGTTAAAGAACTACGATGCCATGGTCCGTCCAGTAGAAAAAAAAAGTCAGACCCTGTCAATATTTCTGTATCTATCATCATCGGCAGTATGTACGGATTTGATTCAATTCCACAGACCTTCACAACATTTGGTTGGCTAAATGTCAGCTGGCATGATAGATTTTTGACATGGGACCCTAATGAATACCCGTTCAGTCATGTCGATATTTTGGATGATCTTATATGGAAACCCGAACTTTGTCATTTTCAACAGCTTGCGTGACTTTGACGAGATTCAATCGCAGACCACTCACATCGTGGTGAAGAATGACGGCCAAGTCGCGTGGTTTCCTGGCGGGCAGTTCCGGACATTCTGTTCCATGGACATTTACCGTTTCCCTCTGGACAGGCAGGTCTGCTCTGTGGAGGTCGCGAGTTGGACGGGAGACGTGAATGGTACTTTAAAGAACCAGGCCTTTGAGATCGACCTCATGAAGGATGGACAGAGAGTGGACAATTGTTGGCACAGAAGCTGTGCACCACAGTATGGCAGACGGCTTCTGGTTTATACGTTTCCAGTTCGTTTTGAAACGGAAGAGGACGTTGTACGTGTTCATTTTTATCTTGCCCATTGTTTTCCTGTCACTGATCAACTCTCTTGTGTTCTTGTTGCCTGTAGACAGCGGGGAGAAAATCACGCTTTGCATTACCTTCCTGGAGATTTTTGTGTTCTACCTGGAGCTAGTCGACTTGTCCCTTCCTGATAATGATGACTCGGTATCACTGTTCGTGATCTACGTGACGGTGCAGATAGTTATCAGTAGCAGCTGCATCATCATGGCTACCGTTGTGGTCTTCATCCATGCAGCGCATTGGATGGATGACGAGGTTCAACCAGATCAGCGTCACCCTTCTGCAGCTGGAAGATGTTATTCCGTCAGAACCTGTTCGGATAGTAGGTCTCCGGGGAATAATAGGGCGGACTCGGAGACCATGCGTTATTTGGGCAACGACCGGGCATCCCTTTCAGAAGCAGCTTCCTGGGGAACGAATGAACTTGGCGATTCTCGCCGACTGAACGAGCGTGAAGCCAGAGAACCTAGGTCTGGTTATGGTGAAGAAGACAGGCCAGCCTGCTACCTGTGGAGCACTGTGAAGAATCTCTTGAAGAAGAAAAGGAAGGTTGACCGTTGAAGAAAGAGCCGTCCTTTCGAAAAGCCTGGATGGGATCTTTTTCCTATTGGTCACACCGCTCAACCTCATTGTCTTCCTGGTTTTTGCCTTGCTCGTCTACTTCTCATGACTCGGTCAGGGAAGGGGCTTGTAGCGAAAGACACTGTTCCACAGTCTGATCCCCTTCAATGTTTCCAGCATTGAAGGGGACCAGACTGTGGGACGGTATCATTTCTGGGTCATTCTGCTACCTGCTTTTTATACGAGGCACAGCGTTGAATTCCAAGGACAGATTAGGCATTTGGATCGGTTCTTTAAGATGATGTGACAGCAGTCTGCAAACGATGGACAGATTTGCTACATTTAACTCAATTTGTGTTCCAGTTGATGTTCTTCTCATATATTCAGAGAGATTAAACCATCGACAGTAAAACTAAAAAAAAAAATGAGAGATCAAAATGTAGATCGTATTAGTGTTAAGAGACAATAGCTGCAAAATGTCCTTGCATGCGGAAATGTAGATCAAATATGTTCTCTTTTCTATTGCTTTCTTTTCTCCCCCCCCCCCCCCCCCCCCCCCCCTTTTTTTTTTTCTCTCCTTTATCGTCATCTCTTTCCTGCTTTCAAGTATTGATATCATTATTCTTTCAAAATCAAGCTGATGGCAGTAGTACACCTGTCAAGCCCAGATCAACTTCTTGTGTGTTTTTTTGCCTGTTTTATGTAAGCTGCATAGTTTTATACAATTACATCACGGCGTTGGCTTTGTTGAAAATGGTACTGTAGGATGTACGAAAAGGGAGTGGGGTAGAGGGTGGATACATACGGATCGACATCTTCTAGGATATCGCGCTGTCATTCAATTCAGAAGGGGGGGGGGGGGGGGGGGGGGTTGTTTGTTTGTTTGTTTGTTTTTTTAGTTGAGCCGACCGTGAGGGGCCACATATTGAGGCTGCTAAGCACAACCGGTTCATTCTCATTTTTATTGTGGCACACGTTGTGTCCACAGTGGTGATGATGACAACCTTGACCTCGTTTGAGGCCAGGGTCAGCATCTTTTATTGTCTCTCTTCGCATAAAGTTTTCCCGTCCATGGAAGTATTTCATTTTGTGTTAACAACATCTGTTGTGTAGTAAAGAGCGCTTTTGGATGTTTTATTACAGCGAACAAAAGACGTTCAAATAGGACACTAAAATAAATATTGTCACTTGGAGAGGGAGAGAGAGAGACGTACAGACTGATTAACTGACAGACAGACGGCAAACAAAATTGGTTAAAGGACAGCTGATCGAGTATCTCTGACAAGAATTCGTCTCTTTTGTTCCCGAGTTTAAGGAAGCAGACGACTAGAATAGGACCTTCACCCAATACACCCTTATCTCCATCCCTTTTCCTGCTATTCCTAATCTCTTCCACCCCCTCATCAGCCCCCTCCTTCCTCTACCACCATGACGTCTGTCTTCGAGTCATGCAAAGCGTCCCGGCTTTGTGCGAGAAAGCGGACGTAAGAAAACCGACGTAGCTGTGATAAACAATCATCTTATCCTGAAAGCAGATTTACTGTAGAAACTGTGACGCAGCAACTTCAAACGACGAGCAATGACGAATTTGATAACAGGCATGGAGTTAACGGATAGAGGCCTTCTCATGTTACTTTGACAACGACCTACGTGGAATCGTGAGCGCCTTGGTTTGGAACACTTTGTCAAAGTCTGCGCATCTGTGAGAATGAGACTATTTAGGAAATGGTAGCTGCTCAGTGGTTTGTGGTTTTGCCATAAAGTCATCAACAACGGGACGAAAGGTCCACTCAACCCTGTGCGAAACACCATTGGCTGACAGAACGATAGTGAACTGACAATGTAAACCACTAATGTCTTCATGGATTAGAGAGGTGCCTGCCGTGCGTTCTTTGCCTCTCGTGCATCAGGATGCTTATGAAAAGTGTGACAAGCTTTTCTGTCAATGAATGAATCCAGAAGTTGTTGTTATCCAGTGACAGCGAGGCGTGTAATGTAGCTCTGCTGAAGTTTTTCCATGGGATACAGATGAACAGTTAAGGACACAAAACACGCACATGCACGCTAGATCAGCTGGTCGGTTTGTGCAAGGTTATTCAACAACTACATTTTTTTTCCAAACAACAGCAACATTTGCATTCAATGTACATATCGTCCATGTCATGTCATTGTTATTTCACCCAAGAGTACTCAAAACAAAATTAACTGTCTCAAGGAGTAGGCTCACTCATCGTGACATCGGACGCTTTGATAACTCTGCTGTCCTTTGTCGATCACTAGAGATCTACACTTTAGCAAAAAGGAAACAAAAACGTGTGGAGCTATCAATGAAAAGTGAAGCGTCAAGTATAATGCACAACACAGCTTCTATCAACAAAGCTGGCTGTGAAATCGGTTCAGAGCTGTGCATTTTTTCACGCCTTGAAAGTATTAGGTATCAAACCTAACAGAACTCACAAGTCATCACCGAACGTGTAGTAAAAGTCATGGAGAGCTGTGAGCATAGCAAAAAGTGTTTGAGAGCCGTCATCTTGACGGTCACAGTCTGTGGTTACGCCACAGCTGGTTCCAATGTGAGTCATCTGATCCGTGAAGTGCTGTTCAAAAACTATGACCCAGACGTCTACCCCGTGAGGAACCCTGCAGATCCTGTCCACATCTCCGTCTCCATGGGCATCAAGACTTTCCTCGAGCTGGACACCAAGAAACAGAAACTGACGTCGTTCGGCTGGCTGGTGGTTTCTTGGCACGACAGCTTCCTCACCTGGGACATCAGCCAGTACCACGTCAACAAGATTTATGTTCCACCCGACAAAGTGTGGCGACCCGAGATGGTCGTTTTGAACAGCCTGGGTGATTTTGACCGCTTAATAAGCCAGCAGCTGCACTTGACTGTCCAAAATGACGGCCGGGTGTGGTGGGTTCCGGGAGGACTCTTTGAGACGTTCTGCATTGTGGACGTCTCTAAGTATCCTCTGGATACGCAGACCTGTTGTGTGGAATTCGTTCCCTGGGGAGCAAGCAATGACGTCCTAAACTGCAGTTTTGCTGATCCGCCCGTTGACATTCACTACATGAACCACCATCCTGAGTGGACGTTTGTTCGCGCAGACACTGCCTTCTACCGCTCACCAGACAACCACACGGTTTTATCCTTCATGTACACTTTGAAACGGAAAGCGCTGAGGCACATTCTGTTCCTCGTGGTTCCCACTGTGCTGCTGTCTGTGATAAACTGCCTCGTGTTCCTGCTGCCCCCAGACTGTGGGGAAAAGATCACGCTCAGCGTCACTTCTTTAGTGTCCATCGTCGTCTTCATGACCATCGTCAGCAGCTCGCTTCCGGAGAACTCGGACAGGGTCAGTTTCTTCAGCGTCTACGTGTCCTTGCAGATGGTTCTGAGCGTCATCTGTACAGTCATGTCAACCATCATCGTCTCCATCTTTGGGAAAGACTGGCACCAGTCTTTTACCATCCCGTCAGTGGATAGGCGTAATACGGAGTATAGGCGTAAATCCGAGTCCCCCTTTCTAAACAGAAGATTAAGTTTTGCTGCCGGCATTCCTTACTATTTGGGCGGGCAGAGGAGGTTTACCATTGCAGATTTGGAGACGGTGGATTCCCACGACGGTTCTAGCGCAATCTCTTCAGAAGCGGACGCCCATGTAACCAGCCAACGCAGTGTTTCTTTTGAAATGCCCGGACACGTAGCTGAGAGATCCGGACACGTAGCTGAGAGATCTGGACACATAGCTGAAAGACCCGGACACATAGCTGAAAGATCCGGACACATAGCTGAAAGACCCGGACACATAGCTGAAAGACCCGGATTCGGAGCTGAAAGACTCGCGCACGTAACTGAAAAAAAAAACCCGAACACATAGCTGAAGGACCCGGAGACAAAGCTGAAGGACCCGGACACAGAGCTGAAAGACCCGGAGACAGAGCTGAAAAAGACCCGGACACAGAGCTGAAAGACCCGGAGGCAGAGCTGAAAGACCCGGACACAGAGCTGAAAGACCCGGACACAGAGCTGAAAGACCCGGACACAGAGCCTGGCGCGTTCGTTCTTGTCCTACTGCAGCGCGCCTGGCTGCCTGCTGTCGGTGTCGGTGCACGTGCACAGGCGGACGACGAGCTGCTGGTGCAACTCGTTCACACGAAGCCACGTACACTGAATGCAGAGGAAAATTCACTCTTCACAGCTCAGTATGTTCGAATTGGATTACGGCCAAACGTCTGTTGACGAAAAAGGGAAAACTAACCTCATGCGAAAGAGCACTTCTCGCCCAAGTCTTGGACAGATCTGTTTCGTAATAAGCGTGCATGTCACCTTATTGTTATTGGCCGTATTGACTGTAATGATGAACATCTAATACCTTCTCCGCAGGAATGGTGAGGGTAAGGGGTAGTTTTAATGATAGACACCTGCTCAAAAAAAAAACAGAGTGTTCCATGCATTTGTCAACCTGCGATCAGTAAAAGAGGTCATATATTTGTACTGTCGCACTTTTTAAAATATGAAATTGCCATCAGACAGACACTAACACTGAAGGCACCAGGTAAAAAGAACATTTTTAGGAAAATGAAATGAACAAGCATACAGTCCAAAAAGATCGTAAAAAGTGAATTACTCATTACTCTTAGACTGTATGACTTTGCTTTCGTTAAGGTAGCCAAATAACATGTTAACATTGATCAGTTCTCTGTTGATAACAGAACAAAAAAAATGTTCATGATTCTAGAACAAAAAAAAAATTTTCACAATTCGACCACACTATACGACTAGAGTTTAAAGTGAATAGGGCAACAATCGAGCATGCTCCGTCAAAGCATGGATCTGTTGTTAGCTGGAGAAAAGAAAGAAACGGTCTTAAGCAAAGAAACGAGCAAGCGTATTGTGAATACACAAACAGAACAATAGGTTGACCTTCACCATTTTAATGACAACATAGCTTCAGTGACTTACTTAATCCAATGGTCTTTTAAGTCGACAGTTTTCTTCTCTTTCTTTCTTTTTTTTTTTTTTTTTTTTTTTTGGAGGTGGGAGGGGGGTTGTTATGGCTACGATTCTGCAAGCCTGTTCTTCTTTTTCTAATCTCATAGATTATTGAAAGACTGATTAGACCCTTTTTAGTGAACGTCTAAGGGATTGCCAGGAACTGACAGTTTTTCATTCATGTACTTTGAATGAATTTAAGTATAGTCTGATGTACGTTTTCGTGTTGCTTCTAGCTCAGCCAGTAGCCATCACAATCATGGAGCTTAAAGCCACTCTAGGAAACCAGCACTTCTACAAACTAAGCAAACGCACGGAGATTGTCTTTCTCTGCAGTCACATTTGGTTACAAGTTGACTAGGACGCTAATGAAATGAAAACGGCGCCGTCCATTATTTGGGAGGAGTGAGCTCCCTTAGTAAAGCGTCACTGCACACATCCTCATCTTGTCTCGGTTTCCAAACTATTTCTTAGGGTGCTGTTATCCCTAAGACATTGGTTGTCACCAGCGTCGCTCACAATCTGGTCCTCCAAACTTCTGGCTCATTCTTCAGACCCCATCACCTCACACAGGCGCCTGTTTTATTCCTTTGACCTTTGAAATCAGGAGCAAAAGTGGTCTCCCAAAGGCGCCCAATCTGCAGGAGATGATGGCGGTGATCCAGCAATTCACAATGGTCTCTCCTCTTACAGCTAATCACTTATTGCATTTGCTCAGGAAGTATGATTGCAGTGGTCTGCGTGGGAACTCACTTGGCGACTCGTTCCCGCTCATTATACCACTTCATCCCTGGAGCTGCTCCAGTGTTCTTCGAGCATCGGCCTCACAATCCTTACCCGCCACACTCTGGACTGACTGACTATTGTGAGAGACTCGCTGTTCGGCAGACTTCGGCTGGTCCTGTTACTAGAACGGAGTCTGTGACAATGGTGGAACAGTTTTCACAGCAGTCTCACTGCCACATCTCGTGACTGAGAGCTCTGTTTGTGGTGCTTTTTTTTTTATGTGCCTACCCGTAATACCCGGATCGAGGCTGCGGACGCAACGTTCCAAGATTGAAACGGCCCCTTTGGTTAAGCCTTCCCTCCATTATAGTTGGTTCTGCAAGACCTACTCGACTGACTGATAATATCGAAGATGAGCCGGCTGATACTAGAGACAGTTGAAAGGGTGCATGTCCTGGTTGAACGCTCTTCTCTGACTTACTCCTGGACAGGACCTCCTTCACTGACTCCAGATGGACCCATGACCCCCACCATCCGAATCTTCATGCAGTTCTGCCATGAGGCAGTTCCGTTGAGCATTGGGACAAGAGTCCAGTCATCAGGCGTCGAGATGATCCTGTCTGGTCGGAGGCCTCCCACATTGATGATATATTACCACATGTGGAAAGTGTTTGTGTACACGTTAGGGTCACCACCATTCGGTTTGACCACAGCTGATGGAGATCGTGAGTACTGCTCATTTTTAATAGTGTGTAGCAGGACGTCAACCCTCTTGAGTAAGAAAAGAACACTCTAGGAAAAGCTTCGACAGCAGTTCTTCGGGGAAAAAACAACTCAGACAAATGCTTCGGCTGTGAACTCTGTACGAGGGGCCATGGTCACATCCAGGTCATGACTCATAGATGCGTTTTTTTACTGTCATTTTTTTTCCTGGCGCTGCTGCGATTCCAACCTTCACCTTTTGGATGGGAGCTTCTCCACGCATGTCTTCTACAGTCAAGGGTGTCTAAACTGCACGTTACAGACCTTGTAGCCTGAACGTTAGTCATGATCCTTATTCGTCAGAGTCGCACTATCTGTGTCGAATTCCCTCTTGCATCGTTCTGTCATTCCTGGGTTCAGTCACCTTTCACTCCCTAAGGTTGTCTTCATCGAGGGTACTTAGGACCTGTTTTCTTCTTGCACTTGGTCGGACGGTCAGCAAAATTCATCCTTTTCTTTTTCCAGAAACCTAGTGTTTTGCGGTTAGAAGACGAATGGTTCAGTTTCCTGGCATGCTCATCCATTTTTATTTGCCAAGAACTGTGTTCCAGATCTCGTACGCTGAGCATATGCAACACGGGATCTTACTATTCCTATGGAGTCGATCAAACTTAAGGATTTGTGAAGACTGTTTTGATCACCAGTACAGCTCCTTAGCACAATGTCGCTCTGATGGAGACCATCACTTCTGTTGGCCATCCTATGTGTTCGGCCGTTTTTTCACAAGTGACTTGACATTCTTCTTACCTGTAGACGCAATAATCGCCTGCACCTGATAAACTTTTTTTTTAAGGTGTAAATACTTCTAAAGAAGGAAATGAAGCACCCAGTATTAGATTTTCACAAGACCGTTTAGTGCAGAGGCATGATCGCCCTTTCCCTCCCCTTCCCTTCTCCTTCCTCTTTCATCCAACCCTTACCCACTCCAACACACACACACACACGCACGCACGCACGCACGCACGCACACAACGCTTCAGCAATATTGTGTGTGTGTGTGTGTGTGTGTGTGTGTGTGTGTGTGTGTGTGTGTGTGTGTGCGAGACAGAGAGAGACAGAGACAGACAGACAGACAGACAGAGACAGAGAGAGCGAGCTTTTCCATGGAACCTGGTGGCATTCGTACAAAAAATAGGCAGAATGATCTACCCTGTTGTTTACCTTATTTACTAAGTAGAGTTTTTTTCTGTTTGTTTCTGGGTGGGGGATGCTGTCGGACATTTTTATTGATTTTGTTATTAATCAATTAACTAATCAAGTCATTCATTCGTTCATTCATTTATTCAAGTCTCTTTTCTTTTCTTTGAGGGATTCAGTAGAGTAGTGTTGACATGTCTCTTTTCTCATCCCTTAGGGGTTCCATACAGTGGTGTGGACATGTCTGCTTGCTCTTCGTTGTGGGGTTCAATACATTAGTGTTGACAAGTCTGTTTTGCCGTCCGTGGGGGGTATAATACAATAGTGTTGACATGTCTGTTTTCTCTTCTTTGCAGCGCACAGTACATTAGGGTTGACATGTCTGTTTTCCCTTCGTTGAGGGTTTCATACAGTAGTGTTGACAAGTCTGTTTTCTCTTATTTGCAGGGTTCAGTGCATTAGGGTTGACATGTCTGTTTTTCCCTTCGTTGAGGGTTTCAATACAGTAGTGTTGACAAGTCTGTTTTCTCTTATTTGCAGGGTTCAGTGCATTAGGGTTGACACGTCTGTTTTCCCTTCGTTGAGGGTTTCAATACAGTAGTGTTGACAAGTCTGTTTTCTCTTATTTGCAGAGTTCAGTGCATTAGGGTTGACATGTCTGTTTTCTCTTATTTGCAGGGTTCAGTGCATTAGGGTTGACACGTCTGTTTTCTCTTCCTTGAGGGGGCTCAGTACAGGGGAGTTGAGAAGTCTGTACTCGCTTCCTTTGGGAGGTATAATACAATAGTGTTGACATGTCTGTTTTCTCTTCTTTGGTGGGTTCAAAACAGTCGTGTTGACATGTCTGTTTTCCTTTCCTCGGGGGAGCACAACACAATAGTTCTGACTTGTCTGTTTTCTGTTCTTTGAAGGGTTCAATACAGTGGTGTTGACATGTCTGTTTTCTGTTCTTTAAGGGGTTCAGTACAGTACTGTTGACATGTCTGTTTTCTGTTCTTTAAGGAGTTCAGTACAGTGGTGTTGACATGTCTGTTTTCTGTTCTTTAAGGGGTTCAGTACAGTGGTGTTGACATGTCTGTTTTCTGTTCTTTAAGGGGTTCAGTACAGTACTGTTGACATGTCTGTTTTCTGTTCTTTAAGGGGTTCAGTACAGTACTGTTGACATGTCTGTTTTCTGTTCTTTAAGGGGTTCAGTACAGTACTGTTGACATGTCTGTTTTCTGTTCTTTAAGGGGTTCAGTACAGTACTGTTGACATGTCTGTTTTCTGTTCTTTAAGGGGTTCAGTACAGTACTGTTGACATGTCTGTTTTCTGTTCTTTAAGGGGTTCAGTACAGTAGTGTTGACATGTCTGTTTTCTCTTCTTTGAAGGGTTCAGTACAGTGGTGTTGACATGTCTGTTTTTCACTTCTTTGAGACGGGTTCACTACAAGTAGTGTTGACATGTCTGTTTTCTCTTCTTTAAGGGGTTCACTACAGTACTGTTGACATGTGTTTTCTTCTTTTTTAGGGTTCAATACAGTAGTGCTGACATGTCTGTTTTCTCTTCTTTGAGGGGTACAGCACAGCAGTGCTGACATGTCTGTTTTCTCTTCTTTGAGGGGTACAGCACAGTAGTGCTGACATGTCTGTTTTCTGTTGAGGGGTTCAATGTAGAAACGTTGACAAGTCTGTTTTCTGTTTCGGATTAGGGCTATTGGTTTTTGTTCCTCCATGGCTTTCTCTTTGCGCTGTCTCTGGAATCCTGTGCAAGTGAAAAAAATAAAACGGGGGGGGGGGGGGGGGGGGGGAGGGATTGCACGCTTGGCATTGCTCGAAACGGGCAAAGAACTCCATGACGGAAGAAGGACCGGGATCACACACACACACGCACGCGCGCACGCACGCACGCACGCACGCATGCACGCACACACACACACACACACGCACACGCACACGCACACACACACACACACACACACGGGGCTGATAAGTGACAGTGCCGACACACGCGTTTTGACCCCGAGAACTTCTACAGGCAAGCCGTCGTTTTTCATATGGCTTGCTTCTAAGCGGCATCGTTTGTCTTGCCTCGGGTGGATGGTATCTTTTGTCTCGCCTTTTGAAGACGTCGTTTGTCTCGCCTTTTGAAGACGTCGTTTGTCTTGCCTGTAGAAGACGTCGTTTGTCTTGCCTTTTTGATGTTGTTTACCTTGTCTTTAGAAGACGTCGTTTGATTTGCCTTAGACGACGTCGATTGACTTGCCTTTAGAAGACGTCATTTGTCTCGTCTTCAGAAGACGTCGTTTGACTTGCCTTAGACGACGTCATTTGTCTTGACTTCAGAAGACGTCGTTTGCCTTGCCTGTAGAAGACGTCGTTTGTTTTTGCCTGTAAGACGTCGTTTGTTTTTGCCTGTAGAAGACGTATTTCCTGCCATAAGGAAACGTCAGTTACGAGTTTTTGTTGTTGTTGTTGTTGTTGTTGTTTTTGTTTTTTTTTGGGGGGGGGGGGGGGGGGGGGGGGGGAGGATTCAATCAATTTTTTTTCTTTTTTACCTATAGTAGATGTTCGTCTTTCTCTTAGAAGACCTTGACCTTGTCTTTCCTTTCGAAGACGACATTCGTCTCACCTTTCGAAGACATCAGAATCTAAACGAGCTGCTCGATCTGTATTGTCATTCGTGTCTTCAGGCCACTTTTGTATGCATCGCTGTAGGTCTCAGGGTTAAAATAAACTGCCCGTGCATTGTAACTAACAAGAACTAAAGAAGTTGGGTTTTGTCATTCTGTCACTGAGAGTAGAAAAATCGTATTTCGTTGGAAAATACAGACCTATATTCGTTGCTGAAAATGATAGCTATACTAACGGCTTTGATATATCTAATCTAATTGACTTAACAGTCACTTTTTTTTTCAAGAATTGTTCTGCGGAGATTCAGTACCAGTATTATAATCCATTAAATTTTGCATGTCAAATTCAGATAATTTTATTCTAAACGACATTTGTCGTTTAATTCATATCTTGTCATGTAAAGGAACTGACTTAACTTTCTTCTGGGTTCCTTCACACTGTGGAATCCTGGGTAATGAACTTGCTGACAGACAGGCGAAAAAAAAAGATGCTAGTACAGAAATGTGTGCACAAGTTACTATGCCCAGTACTTTGCAAGGTGGTTATCAAATGCTAAGAAAAATGGCGTTGGGCTGTTCTAGAAATAGTCCACTTGTTACGTCGAAACGCAAAAGTCGTCAACGTTTCAGTATTGATTATGGCAAAAGGATCCAAAACCTGCACATTTCAGATAGGCGTCAATACAGAAATTTCGTTTCAATGTTTTATCGACTAAGACTAGATGCTCTCAGTATTGGATATAATGCTTCAACAGAATGTATAGGTTTGTGTGAAGAAATATCAAGCTGTCATGTTCTGATCGAGTGTGTTCCTCTCGGGACACAGGCCTGCTTAACATGTTCATCAGGCATGTCTGTGAATTTTTTTTTTTTTAACCGATACTAAATTTGCTATTAAGGTTACCTCTTGTTTGATATATGTAGTCCGATTAAGTATTTTCATATGATATGGTGTGGTCTTTGTGTCATTATAATACATGTACACACCCGCAGACACACATATACACGCACGCACCCGCATACACACACACATCTCTCTCTCTCTCTCTCTCATGGCTAATATCACATAATTATGTGAAAAAGACATAAAACGAAAATACTGTTTTCGAGTAGGCCTACTCGTTGAGGTCACTATTGTGTTTTCATTTGTTCGCCATAGTTACTTTCATCCATCTTTCCCGCAAGTCTTGAGGTCAAAACACGTTGCCTGTGGTTTTGTCATTTGTCCACTAAGGTTATTTTGTTCATTTTACATGTAGGGTCCTTGGTCTCAGGGTTGAAACACGTTGCTTCTCAATTGTGTTTGTAGAGTGTTCCTTCATGTCGCTTGCACTGGTTTTTCTTTTATTCGGGAAATTTGAAAAAATAATTCATAAGGCTCCGCCCTTTAAAAAAAAATAGACAAAAACGAATCACAAGACAAAACATGACGCGTTTCGACCTCTTAGGTCTTCTTCAGGCAAGATGCACAACACTCAGGACAAGGAAAATGAACGAGCAATCACTTATCTCCATCCAGTTCGGGCGTTGGTTCAAGATTCTTCCGTTTTGCTAGTTGTTCGTCAACGTCACTTTCGTTTGTCTTGCCTGCGGACAGTCTCAAGGTCGAAATCTCAAGGTCGAAATGTGCTGCCTCTGAAGCGTTTTTGTTTTGTTTGTTTTTTTTTCCCGTAGCGTTCGTTTGGCATTCGAGAAACCCAAACTTTTTTTCCGGGATGGGGTGGTGGTCTCATGCCGGCAGAGTGGCAAGGAATACCGTGATTCAGTGGATTTAGAAGCCAGATAAGTCACACATTGTGAAAGTTTGAATATTCTGGCTCCATCCACTGGACCTGGGAGAAAAGATGCATACAAAGGAGCCGGAGAAAAGATACATAAACCAGTTATTGGTAAAATGGTCTTCTCATACATTCCACAAGTGATTCCATTTTGAGGCTTTTTGGCCCCAAGTGGAAGGAAGCCTGAACGAAAACAAACAAACTGTTCAATACTAGTCTGTCTCATCAGTGCGGGAGTCCTGAAAAAAAGCAAAATGCTCTATATAGGACTGCTGTAAGAATACCGTTCTTCTGTGGATGTAGGAGGCCCTAAGACATGTTAGTATATCGCACTGGGTTGACATCATTTTCCTTTCGACTCTATTTGCTTACCTCCACTGAGGAGATTCTGACGCATTCATGATTTCGCCAAAAATCTGTTCGTTTTCGGTCTATCAGCAAGACCACGCAAAAACTATTACTACCGGTTTTAACCAATTTTGAGTGAAAAAGACAGGACATGTCTGATGGATTAACCCACTTAAAGACGACAAAAAAAGAAAAAGGAGGGACATGGGACGTAACTTTTTCAGTCTGTATCATTTACTTCCCTTGCTAAACATCAAATTTTGTCGCACGAATTGACTCGCAAAAATAGATCATGGATCCGTTCGACCTTGGCGACGGTTTGCGTTCTTGTCAGTGACCTTGTTACTGTGGTGTTTCCTCAGCCAGTTGGGATTAAGAGAGAGAGAGAGAGAGAGAGAGAGAGATCATTTAATTACTCATGGACCACTATTCCTCATCGCTGGCTCACAAGTCCTGTTTGATGTGGTTTCCTATCTGCATTTGTAAACTATATTTTCCATCACTTTAATCTTATGAATTTTTTTCTTCACGTTCATTTTCTTTCTTTTTTTTTCTGTTTTGAATGGCATGCAAAAATTGCATGTCTAAATATAGATGTCATTGCTTAAGAATAGGAAATTGCTTTAATGTTTGTTTCTCAAGATAAATGCATGCACATTGATGACTCGTCCTGATCAAATTCAACTTTCTAAATCTCTCCTCTCTCATACAAACAACCATAACAAGACTGTTCTTCATAGTTTTATTCATAATGCAGGGAAAACATAACCCCATGAGGAAAAAAAAAAAATCCAGTATAAATGCATAAAAGATTCATGGGACCATTTACCACATTACTGCTGCAATTTCCACTCTGTTGCTCTGCAAGCAAGCCCAAGTAACCTATGATAAGCAGTCTCTAGGAAACCTCAGAATTTTCTTATTCTTATCCAATGAAGAGAAAATAGTCCCCCATCCTGCTCCCTTCCACTATTTTCCTTATTCTTTGTCCTCAAATTTTTACTTTCTACTTTCTCCTTATTCTTTGTCCTCAAATTTCTATTCCTTCTTATTTTGAACACTCTTGAAGGCCCAATGCTTTGAATTTTTTATTCTTTAACTTTAATTTCTTTACCATTTATCCCTGGTAAAGTTCTCAACACTTAAGACAAAACCCATCCTAATGTGTTTAGGACAAGGGGACTTGCACAACCAACACAAATTTGCACCCATATGCATGCAAATGAATGTCTAAATTCCCTCTGTAAACCCTACAATTCATCCTCATGATCTACAGTAAGATACTGATTGTCTAAAAATTCTGTGCTTACATTATTTACCACTGGCAGTTCCACTTCATAACGCCTGAAAGAACAAAAGTAGGTCTCTTCAATTCCGTATTTATGTACAAGTTGGTGCCACCTACATATCAAGTGTACCAATGCACACAGGCAGTATGGACAGAGAACACTGACAAGAGAGAAAAACCATCACCTACTGAAGTGAAACAAATGAAGAAGAAAAAAAGTGCTCACCATTAATCCCTCTCCTTCGAAGTACTCAAAAAATAAATAATGTGCACCCCATTTCACGCATTTTCCTACATCTGTCAATAAATTATCTTAATTTTTTCGCAAGCACTGATGTGAAATTACAGAAGAGTGTGATGCAATTATCAACTTTTTGTTTACAATTTTATATGTTGCTTCACCTTGTTTTGTATGCTAACTGTCACTACATCAAGTGGTTGGCGAGCACCACAGTTGCAAGTATGAGGAATGTAGACAGGCCATGTAAGGATAAGGGAAACTGACAGCAAACACAATTCAAAGTGCCACAAGTAAAAATTTACAGGACAATCTAAAAATCCTTCTGCATCTTAAACTCAGTAACAAGTACAGAAAAATTCATTAACAAAGTTTCTTCCTCATTCCCACTACAACAAATTTCCACTCTTCTCAATGTTTTGAGAGTAGAGCTGTCATTTCAAAGTGCATGGGACACAAATCAGGTCCCTCTGAACTGGGTCTTATTACTGACAATCACTGCAAACATCTTAAACTGGGCCAACATTGTGCACTGTTCCTTTTAACACGATGCCTTTTCAAGGTTGGTAAATGTTGCTTATAGCCCAGCCGACCGCAAAGGGCCAATAAGGGATGTCACAGCACTGAAGTTAACTCACCAAGTCTTTAAGAAAAAAAGAAAAAACAAAGTTATGGCTAATCAAGAGGACACAGTATCATGCACACACACACAAATTTAAATGTACAGGCACACAAAATGGTATAGAGACTTGGGGTACAACAAAGGAAAGTTGCGCGAGGACAAAAGACATCAATACTGAAGCAAACCGGATTTCACAGTGATAAAGGTAATAACACAAGTAGGAGCTTAATAACAGACCATCACCATTCAGTCCTTGTTGTACTGATGGATAGTGTGTAAATATAGGTATCACAAATCAACTGGGTAGCATACGCGTTTACTTCACTATCTTTACAAAAACTGCTTTTTACAAATCCTCAAAGAATTTTTTTTCATATTCTTTCTGCTTTATTGACTATGCTTGATCAAGTTTTTTTTTTAATCACTGACATGGACGGAGAGTTTTTTGCAGGTTACTTTTTTTTTTTTTTTCAGTACATGGAGGTCATGTTAATGTTGAATTTTGATGAATCTCTATATATTCAGTCTAGTCTCTGAACAAAATCGGTCATCCTACTACTTCTATGACACTGCAGAGCTGCTGCTTGAAAACAAAGCAATTTCTTTTTCTGGTCTTTCTCCCAGCCCTTTCTCAGGCCTCACTTTTCACTGGCAAAGCAACCACAGGAAAATCAAACATCTTAGTACTAAATCTGAAAACCATCAAAACATAACAAGAAATTAAAATAACTGAAGCTGTTATCTAGTTTATTTCCAGAATCCAATATGACTGGTAGTCAGGTGTTCTCTTCACTTCAATTCTTTTCAAAAAAAAAAAAATCTTTGTTTTGATAGTAACAATCCTTGGTGCAGTCTTGACCTACAACCCATTCTACTACAATTATATGTAGCCAGTGTGAGGATTGCCACATTACGCTTGCAATGTGGAGACACATACAGAGCTCACCTTGTAAAAACTTCAGATGCAAACAACGAAAGCGCATTAAGAAAACAATGATCAAAGCTGATTGTAACCTTGCTGTGTAAAGATGACTTGAGCAAAGCGGACATCACTGCCACGAGACTTTTACACCCCGATTGTATATGGATTTTAAATAATCATTATACAAAGCAGCCTATGTTTAAGCCATTCACAGACACTCCACAGACTATAGGAACAGTCACAGAAAATAATCATACCATCCACTTACAAAACCATGATAATTTCAGAAGCCCAATCCTCTTCAAAACCCTGTCAATTTCAACAAGATCACTAAAGTAAACATTCCCTTTTAGACCATTTCACTGTCATCTATTTAACCAACTACATCGCCTTTTACTTCCTTGAAAAAGGGGGAAAAGAGAAAAGAAAAAAAATGTTCTGTATACACAAAACAGAACCAACAGTTTCCATACAGTCATGTGATGTTCCAAGTTAATGTTTTATGCTATGGCTTTGAACATTATACTGTCTGGAAAAAAAAAATCTATCTTCCAGGGATGATGAAGATGAGAAGTTGGACTAAACCAGGTAGCTTGTGCAGACAACAATCAGAAAGATCTTGCTGATGTGCGTTCAGATAGCAAGGACATCAACACCTGGTAAATCTCAAGATGTCCTATGAAGGACCAGACTGAAGGTTTAGAAAATGCTGGTAACATTTCAACTCAATTTACCCATCCCCTTAAAAAAGAAAGAAACCTGGTAAATTGTTAGAAACCACACTGAACCTCAGTCTAGGTTATATGTTCATACAAAAAAGAACCTGTGGATATGAAAACAAGGGTGGCAAAGCATTCGTTCATGAAGGAAGCACCATCTATCACAGATAAACTGCCAATAGCTCTAATAAACCATTTCAGGGGATGAAAACCAGACAGACATTTCTGTATTGATTACAATACATAATCCAAATGGAAAGACAGACAACATAACAAAAAATAATACATAAAAAAAAAGTTATATGCATGATATCAACACCCTGTGCACCCTACTATGAGAATTCTGATGGAAATTATAAATCATTTTTCAGCTAATATGAAGTGCTACCACAACTCGGTGTAATAAAATGATCACAGAAACAAAACCAAAAAAAAAAAAATCATGGTCCAGTCAAGAACACTTCCCCCACAATCGGAAGGACAGGCGTTTTGGGTTAATCAAACTAAAGATTAGCCAAACTGTGGTGCTGGGGCCAATTCATCTATTTGTCTCTGACAAAATTTGAAATGGCCCTTGATAAAAATCCATCCAAGTGTGCCAACCAAAATTTGGAAAGATTGTTGGGTACAATATGTTTGTTCATACTGACCATAATCAGGATCATGTGTACTTGACTTAACCCTAAAATCCCAAACAAAAGCCAAGCAGTTCACTTTACTTAAAAAAAAAAAAATGTACAAAGATGTCACATACACACACACAAAGAGACATGCCATTTCTTTTTGTTATTTTTCCTCCTGTAGGGCTGTTCCGAAGAAGGCAAGTGCATGTACAGGAAGCTGTACAAAATCAATACAAGCACCAACATGATACATGACACTTATTCTTGTGACAAGTTTCTTCGTTTGATGGAAAATCGTGCTACTCTGTTACACAAAACTGTTGAAAACGGAGTAATCTTTAAACCATTTTCATCGCAGCTTACACACTAAAAAATACTCTTAATATTAACAGCAAGTGTGTGACAAAATTGTTATGAGTAATGACTGCACATTTTGTCTTCTAAATAGCATACACAAAACTAGCACTTTCACCTTCATTTTTACTTGTGAGCATCACCTGCATGCAATCCATGAAGCATCCTTTTATATGACCCATGCGCTAAATCTTTACATATGCATGTATTTATTAAAAACAAAATCAACCAATGCCCACCCCCCAAAAAACCTGTATGCTTCCTAATTCATACCAAGTTGGAGAGCTATGGGAGTGATGGAGGAGGGGGGTGTTCCTAAAAGAGCAAAATTATTTATACTGACTGAACAACAGCCTCTGAATTTAAAAAAAAAAAAAAAAAGTACATATATACATATTGCTGTTTCTGCATTAGGCATATGAAAGTAAGTTGATACTTCCACCAGATATCCTGACCGACTGACATATATGTCTTGCTGTCCACAACCATGTGAGGACATGACGGACATAACCAGACCTGCAGCAAAAGCAATAATGGCCAAGGCAGAGACAGTGCCTTGTTTTCTACTTAGTATTCAACCTGTCACTGTCTCTCTCTCCCTCCACATTCTGCTTGCAAATTACACGCAGTTGCTATTGAGTTTTCCAATCAACAAAAGCACTCTGGAGGAATCTGTTTCAGCTCTTGCACTCTCCTTCATACGCAAGCACACGTACAGACACTCCTATTTACACCCAATTTTTTTCCCAAAGTCGCAGAACCATATTTCTTTTCATGCCCAAGAACCAGCATAGGAAAAAATGTCAGTGGAACAACCAAAGTTTTCTATCTTCCTTTTTTTTTCTGCTTTAAACAGGTCTAACTGCCTGTGCCCCTCTGAAATGGCATCAGATTCGGATGAAAACACTCAATGATATCCACTGGCATGGAGTCTTTAGTTTCCATTGACAACTGGAGGACGCTCTGGAACTAGGGAGGTGAAGAATGACAACAGCATGCGCAAGAGAAACCATCGACGTAGAGGGCGTGTCCTGCTCGGGTTCCGCTGCCTGCTGGTTGTCGTCTGACGGGGCGGCTGGGTCAGCCTCCTGCTCTCTCTCCTCCTGTCCACAACAGGCAGAATCCCATCAGTTTTCAACATCTAAGAGGCAAATTTAAAAAAATGGAGTCAAAAGATTTACTTTCTAAACTGCTTGCTGATTCTGGCACTCGCTCCAGCTTTCCGAGACTTGCAAAAGTGCACAGATATGGAAATCTAAGTCCTTCCACATATTTTTGTATATATTTATTTGTTAAACAAGCAGATCCAAAACTGACAGTATGTATTCTTAAACTCAGTGAATTACACATACAGCTACTTCTATACCAGTCATAACTGTCAGTTTTCGATCTTATTACAATTTTTTTACCCAATACTTGCTGTGTGTGTGTGTGTGTGTGTGTGTGTGTGTGTGTATTCCACCATGTGTATATATGTGTGTGTTGTGTGCACACATGCTCTGACCTCTCAAAGGTGAGATTGTCTGATATAAACTTCATTATGATATTTTGTCAGAAAGCATGTCACCTTTCAGTAATATGCAGATATTCAAAAAAAAAAAAAAAAAAAAAAAAGAAAGAAAAGAAAAGAAACTGCAATCAGCAACCAGGGTGAACGTAGATGTCAGTGTACCAAATTGCCTTAAAAAAATTTTTTTTTCATATCATCCTATTTTCTGCACTGAATTTGTCAAATAATTTTTTTTTTTTTTTTCAAAAAGGGAGAGTTCAAAAGATTTTTCCTTTATTGTAATCAAGAAAGCAACTGTAACCGAAAATCTGATTGCCCAGTTGGTCTCCATTTATAGTGATCAAGAAGTAACTGTCCCAGAATATCTTCTCATAAAGTTGTTCAGAAGCTTCATTTTCAAGGGATAAAATGAACATAGAAAGTTTCAATTGAAATGATCATCAAACATTTTTGCCATTCTTTTTCTTTTCAATTTTCTTTTTAACTCACATCATTATAACCTCATTTTCAAAGCCATTCATGGACTAATATAGGGCACACTCAGTAGAAACATGAGCAGAAACAAGCAGAATATGGTTGGAAAAAAGACTCGGATCAAGATAACAATGAGTAGGTACTGAAACATTCCATCTAACCCAGAAACAAATCAGTCCCCACAGAATGCCTTCTTTATGTTAGAAAGCCCGAGTTTTCAAAAGGTTCACAAAACATTTTTACCAGACAAATAAAATAAAAGAAGAAATAAACTGTACACAATCTGGGTTCACGCATTACTGAATTAATACAATGAAGAAAAAAGAAGAAAAAAAAAAGTAAAAGGAAAATTCAAAGCCATGTTGACAACCACGAGTGGAGCAATATTTTGGTTTACTGAACCCTTTTAAAACAACTTTCTTTTTTTTTTTTTTCCTCCTCTTTCCTTCTCCACTGACTCTCATGCACCATGCAGATCTGTTGGTTCCATTACTGATGGACATTCTAATGCAAACATTAGTATTTTGACGTTTGATACTGAGCGCCTAGGTTTTTCCCCCATGTCTGTTCTCTTTCTACATTGGCCTTACTTCCTGCCGATGGCAAGGGAGATCGGTCCAGATGATTATGCATGCTGAACCGGGGACAGGCTACTTCCAATTCAGTGGCGGGGCGACCATCCCCAAACGGACCAACTGGCGGTGCTCCCAGCAGGACGGGGTGGGGCAGCAGGTGGCACTGCTGCACTCAAGAAATACCCCATATGTCCCATGACGGGTTCATCACGCGATCATGAGGCGCGTTAAAAAACCTCTAGCTACGGGGTGGGACCCTCGGAGAAACAATCCCCCCTGTGCTCACAGGGCAGGACTTTGGACCATGAGCTAAGGGCGGGGTAACCCCTACAGAAACCTCGAGTGCTGAAGACGGAGGGTGTTGGGCTGCACGGCGCACTCTAATAAACCACGACACACGCGCATCATCGCCATATGACAATGTCAGCCAGCCGAGATGAGAATGGCGCGCGCCCATTGAGGTCCCTCCAGGATGGGGCAGCGCCGGGCTCCGAGCCTCAACGGAGTCCACCCACAGCGACTGGAGGTCCCTCTCGTCCGCCTTGTCACGCCAGGGGGCGGCAGAGGACAGCGACTAGCAGCACTTCAACAACAACATCCAAGAAGCAACAACCTTTCAAGGTGATGCATTGGAATGCAGAAGGAGTCATGAATAAAAAGACGGAGCTTGAACACATCCTGCACGAGGAGGAAAACATCAACGTCTGCTGCATTCAAGAAACCCACCTGAAAACGGGAAAGGCATTCAAAATCCGAGGCTACCAGCCATTTAGATGGGACAGAGCTGACAGAAGCAAGGGCGGAATCCTGACACTTGTCCGGAACAACATCGATGCCAGCGAAACAGCAGTCCACATGGAGGGTGCTGAGTACCAGATGATTCGGGCCAAACTGAATGACACAGAGTTGCACATCCTGAACTTCTACTGCCCTGACAACCAGCCACTGTCACTCGGCACCACCACAACGTCCCAGGCTCGAGCTTTATCGCAGTAGGTGATTTCAACAGTCACTCCCAGAGCTGGGGTTACAGCCAGATGGATCGCCGAGGAGAAGAAGTGGAAGACTGGCAAGACGAACATCATCTCGTCCTGATCAACTCCCCAAGTGACACTCCAACCTTCTACTCCAGACGATGGCGCACTACCTCCCACCCCAGACCTTGCTCTCTGCACTGAAGATGTACACCAGGACATCACCAGGGAAGTGGGAGAGCAGCTAGGAGGTAGCGACCACAGGCCAGTGTTCCTGAAGATCAACAAAAGCACAGCCAGTCGCCCAGTGCCCGCACGCTGGAACTACAAGAAGGCAAAATGGAGGCTTTTCAGTCACCGCACCAACGTTCTCACCAAGGACCTTCAAGTCCAAGGCAGAGACATAAACAATGTTGTCAGAGTCCTGAACGCCAGCATCTTGCAGGCTGCCAAAGAGACCATTCCACGTGGTGCTCAGAAAAGAGTACAAACCCTACTGGAGCAGCCAGCTTCAAGAGCTACAGGACGAGATGACAGAGGCCAGACAAGATGCAGAAAAACAACCCATCGGACGAGAACCACCTGCGACTGCAGCAGACAGACAAAAGCCAAATTCCTCAAGGCAAAGATCCAGGCCAGGCGCAAAAGCTGGAGAGAGAAGACAGCAGCCCTGAACCTTGAGAAAGGTGGCTCAAAACTGTGGAGAGTTGTAGGCCAACTCAACGATGAGGACAGCAAAGGCCAGAACATCACACTGGAAGAGAATGGAGAGATGCTGACAGGGAGATGCGCAGCTAACCGCTTTGCTGATATCTACGCAAGCGAGAGCACTATACCTGTCAGCACTCCTCAGCAAAGAGAAGCAAGAAGAGAACAGAGAGAGAGAGACGACAAGACACCAACGTGAAACCCATGAAGCAGCCCCTTACTCCATGAGCTTCAGACAGCTCTGAGGAAGCTGAAAACTCGGAAATCCCCAGGGCCAGATGGGATCACTAACGAGATGCTGAAGCACCTTGCAGCACAGCCAGCCACCCTCAAACTTCTAGAGGTCTTCAACCTGAGCTGGGAAACTGGAGACTTTGGCACAAGTTTGGAGAGAAGCCATCATGATCCCTGTCCTCAAAAAAGGCAAGGACAAGAAGAAGGCTGCCAGTTACAGGCCAATCAGCCTCACCAGCTGCGTCATCAAGACCCTAGAGAGGATGGTCAACCAGCGCCTGCTTTGGTATCTCGAGACTGAAAACATCCTGTTCCTGAACAGGCAGGCTTCAGACAGTTTCGCGCAGCACAGAAGACCAGGCCACCTACCTCTCCCAAGAAATCGAGGATGCATTCCAGGAGCAAAAGCTTGTCTTTGCCACCTGGATCGATCTACAAAAGGCCTTTGACAAAGTCTGGACTGATGGCCTCCTCGTGAAACTGCATAGATGTGGAGTCGCTGGCAACATGCTGCATTGGATCAGATCCTACCTCCACAACCGCAGAGCAAGAGTCACAGTCAGTCAACGGACAAAAAAAAAAAAGTAAAAAAACTGTACTGCTGCGTCATGGAGTCCCACAAGGAGGCGTCCTCTCGCGCCACACTCTTCTTGGTCTTCATTAATGACCTCACCCAAGAACTTCCGAAAGGTATCCATGCTGCACTTTATGCAGATGACCTGGTGCTGTGGTGCAAGGAAGAGCATGCCACTACTGCCACATACAGAATGCAACAAGCGGCTGACAAGCTGGCGGCATGGGCAGATGAGTGGTGTGTGGCAATCAACAAGGAGAAATCTTCCACAACACTCTTCACCTTGTCAACAAAACAAAAGGCTGGGCCCATCAAACTTGGAGACACAGCCCTGAAACACGAAGAGGAGGCAACCTATCTTGGTGTCACCTTTGACAAGAAGCAAACCTGGCGACCACACATCCAGAAAGCTGAAGCAAAGGCCAGACGAAAGCTTGCCATTCTGCGGAAGCGGAAGCTAGCCGGAACCAGCTGGGGAGCAAACGAACAAATACTCAAGCGCGTCTACCAGGGAGCAGTCAGGCCCCATCTTGAGTATGGCTCAAACAGCTTGGTCAACAGCAGCGAAGACCCACCAGCAATCCCTGGATAGGGTCCAAAATCAAGCCCTCAGGATCATCACCGGGTCCATGCGATCCACACCAATCAAAGCCATGGAGGAGGTTACTGCCATACAGCCCCTCCACCAGAGGACCAGAGGAGAGAGACGCAAAAAGACCATGGTTCAGGCAGAGAAATTCAAGTGCCTGCCTCAACATCCGATGAACAAGAGGATGCAGAACCTGACCAAGAATCGTCTCAAACGCAGTAGCTTCATCCATAAAAGCAAGAGTCTTGCCAGGGAGCATCAAGATGGCTTGCCACCTGCCAACCCACTGGACCCCTCTGATCTGCCACAGCCCTGGAATGAAGACTTCACAAATCTTCACATCTCCACAACAGTTCAGGTTGCCTCAGGAGACTCTCAGGATGACACTGTCAAACGCACTCTCACACTGCCATGATTGCTGAGAAGTACCCTGAAGAATCCTGGATACATGCGTACACCGACGGCTCAGCAACCAACGCAGCGTGTCTGATGGAGGAGGAGCGGGCGTATTCATCAAGTCACCTGAGGGACACACCACCACAGCAGGGATACCAACTGGGAAACACTGCTCCAATTATGCTGCAGAAGTTCAGGCCCTCATGCAGGCAGCCTCCATGATTCATGATTCACAGAGCGACTGCACCCAAGTTGTCTTCCTCTCTGACGCGCTGTCCGTCCTGGAGGCCCTTGCAGGAGACAAACTTCCTCGTCTAATGGAGAAACTCCAGGAACTCGCCAAAAGTAGACGAGTAGTCCTGCAATGGGTACCTGCCCACTGCGGAGTCCCAGGGAACGAGGCACGATCAGCTCGCCAAAACCGGAGCCAGAGGAAGACAACCATACAACAGCGTCAGCTTTGCAGAGAAGAAGACCCTTGTGAAGGCTCTGATGCGACCACAACCCACAAGGGATGCCTTCCATCTTGTGGAGAGACAGGAGCAGGTGGTCATTATGAGACTTAGAACTGGCCACTGCCGACTCAATGACCACCTGCATAGGAAGCTGAAGCTGGCGCCTTCCTCCTCCTCCTGCTCCTGTGGTCTTGAAGACCAAACACCAGAACACATCTTACAGACCTGTCCCCTTCTCAAGGGACTGAGAGAAACTGTGTGGCCAACGCCGACTCCGCTGCACACGAAGCTCCACGGCTGCCGACAAGACCTGGAGAAAACGGCTTTATTTATCAACGAGTTATGATTTAGCTTCCATCTCTCTCTCTCTTTTTTTTTTTTTTTAAATTTCCGAATTTTCAAAGACATCATCCAAGCCAAGTAGGAAAATGAATTTTCTTTTCTTTTTTTTTTTTTTACACAAAAGTATGAGAAGAGCAACACTTGCCCTTCAAAAATGCCTGCCTCTCTTGCCTTCTAAATGGAAAGTAAACGCACAAAACACACACTCAACCGATAACACTGTTCACCAAGACATGCTCTCACCTCAGGTGTTGAATCATTGTGTCCCTCTGCCCTGTTCCCTTCTGCCTGGTCTTGTGCTGGCTGCTGCTGCTGTTGCTGCTGCTGCTGTGGCTGTGCTGGTGGCTGCTGGGCATCTTGTGGCTGTTCTCGCGGTTGGTTCACAAGCCCAAATCTATTCCGAAGCCTGAATCAAAAACTAATACACTTTATCATGCACACGAGTTACCATGCAGCAGTTTTCACTATATGGTACTAGCTTTCATAACATAAATGATGGTGCTCGGCGGGCTGAGTGGGCAAGGTATCAGACTCTCATTCCAAGGACTGGGTTCAATACCCCATCAAGACAGATAGGTTGGAAAATTTATTTGCACTTCAGAGTTAGCAGCTGTGTGTAGAGTCCAAATCCTTCCTAGTCCCACAGATAAAACTTTGAACAGAGGTTTCGTGGGTGGATGCATGCTTGAAAAAATCTTGCTTGTATATTAAAGCAAATGAATGACAGGAAAATAAAACACATGCAAGCTAGGATCGTATTTTAATATCATCCCCAAAGGTGCAATATGACCACCTGAATGGTAACATTAAGTGGTAGCATGCGCAAAACTCTCACCAATGATAATTCTGAGAACTCCAGCCAAGGAACAAATAGAAGAAAGGAATAACATGGATAATAAAACAAAGAAGCTAAAAAAGTCAATGCTTTGAAAATGGCAATACATTACAATTGACAATCACTTTCGTTCATCTCCGTCTAAATATCTGCCCCAAATGAAAAAAAAAAACATTGTGTATGATATGGTATGCATATAATGTGGTCAGCTTTTATCCCCCATAACAAGTTATCCTATTTCAGACAGTTGAATTTCATGTCCCTATAGGTACCCTTTCAATGCTACCCTCTCTTAAAGTTGCAACTATGACTCATAGCAGAAGTGACATTGCTTCATGTCTTTTACCAATGAAATTTATCATTTTTGATCTGAATATCATAATCAAAGGCCTGAAAATCAAGATGATAATGGCAAAACTGTGAAGAAAAAAGAGCTCTGCTAATCATATCAATAAAAACCCAACCAAACCAAAACAAAAAAAATCTTACAAATAGAGGAAAAACACTCCAGCGGCAACTGCGAAGAAGCGGGAGGCGGAAGAGTAAAAATATAAAATGCAGGCCAGGATCAGGAAGCGAAAGCACACATAGATGTAGTCCAGCCAATCTCTCTGCTCCTCCTCATCATCCTCCTCCATGCCCCCCTGGGCATTCATACGCATGTTTTGATTGGGTGGCGCGTTGTTAGCTGGGGCAGGATTGGCAGCTGGCTGAGGTGCTGGGGCCTGAGTCTGGATGACTGGTTGGGCAGGTGCTGGTGCCTGGTAGCCATAGCTGAAATGGACAAAAGTTGCGAAACACCATACCAGTAATTTTGTGACATTCCTTGTCCACACTGACAGTGTAATTATGGCATTAAGTATCTTTCAATGTCTTATTTTGTCCTATAGACCTCAAAATAAAACAGCTGAGTAGGTGCTGTCCCAATACATAACACTGTAAAATCTGGTGAAGATGCATCCTTTCTGAGTTATCTCGTGAACAGATGAAGAGACATTACAGACAGACAAACAGGACAAATGCCTTGCTCAGCAGCTGTTCTGAATGAAGATAAGATATATATGATCATTGAATACAATTCATCTTGCAACTGCATTACCTTCTGTAACAATTCTTCAGAAACACTGTCAAATATCGTAACAGCTTTCGTGACAGGAAAGCAATGTTCAGAAGACCCACTCAGAAGCTGCTCGTCATGAGCTCAGCAGTTTTTCTGTAATGAATGTTTGTCAGTTTTTTTTTCCTATCATTCTGCAATTTTTCTGTAATGAATGTGATTTCAATCTTTAACTGTCAGTCTGCCCTTTACCACCCTTATTGGTGGCAACTGCGGATCTGCCTTTTTGCACCTGTCAAGGATGTTCCTATGTTTTTCCCCACTGCTTCTTTGGAAAGCTTTGACCATTAAGACATGCTGTTTGAGGATAATGACTGTAAAAGAGTTGTAAAAGTGGCATCCATTTGAGACGTCCTTCAATTCAGTCTTTAAGAAACAAATGCTATACATTTTTTTCTTTTTTTTTTTTTCCCTAGCTTGAATCAAGCGTGACAAATGGTGACAGTGGTAAATGACTTTTCGTTCAACTATTCTGTACACAATCTAGAGGACCAGACATGGCTCAAGCCAAAATGAAGCTCAGAAAGGCAGGTAGCCAGCATAGGAGTGCTTCAAACTTCAGTGGCACAGTGTGAGACAAACAAGAAGAGGCATATCAGTATCATATACTATCAAGATTAAGGATAGATTTAAGATATTTCAGAAGGAAGGGGAATGTCCACAACTGCCAGTTAAAATACATCAAACACACAGAAAACAGAAGCACAACAAACTCTATCCATTACAAGGTTTTTCTACAGAGTCTGGTGTGGTTTTAAGATTTCTGAATGATTAAAAAATAACGTTTAAAGTTCAATATTGGTTTGTTTCCTGATCTAAAGAATGGCAGCTGCCTGGAGGTTACAATACAGAGATGGAAAAGTTAACAATAATTTCTTGTTCAATCTGCATTAAGTGAAGATTGCTCATCAGTGTTTTTTCCGTCCAATCATGCCTGAATGTCTCGCTGAATGCTTTCAAGAATTTGGGGCAAAGGTTGAATACACTGAACTGTCAGTGTGATTATCATTTCAGTGATTGATAATCTGTTACATGATTCAGTTTTCACAAGTCTTTAATTGTATAAAGCTTGAAGCCTTTCAATTATTTGAAACTATGCGCAATATAAATAAAAAATACTTTCATAATTAATCAGTCATAAAACAGCTACACACACACACACTTACTACTGCATATACTGGGCCATGTATTGGGAGTACATCTGCTGCATCCACGCTATCTGCTCAGGTGTGTAGGAGTACCCTGGCATACCCATCATCGGGGCGCCAGCGCCCATCATGGGCACACCTCCCATGCCGACCATGGCACCCATGCCCGGCATTCCTGCTCCTGCTGGGGCCATCATTGCTTGGTTCCCTCTGAAAAGATACAGCTATTATATCACCTTTATACAAAACACTGCTTTAGATTATTTGCCCAGCAAACGCCTAAAAGTTCATTTGCATATTTGAAGCATGTGCTCTTAAACTAATGCAGACAGCTCATTTTCACAACAGAAACAGACTGAAGTGATATTTCTTCCTTTCTACTTGCTGGTTTTGCCAGTGTAACTGCTGAGGACCAAACAGTGCAGTGAGCAAAATAATGAGAGGAGCAGGAGTATGTTCAACACAAGCTCGCTCTCTTTCTTCTCTTTCTCCGAGGTAGTACGTCTTGAGTCAGTAACACAAATGTCTCTTTCAAAAAATAAAGCACTCTCCCTTTTGTGTCAAACACACGAACAAAATAAACATGTATGTAATGTTTTTAAATGCACTTTACTTTCACAGTGTTACCTTGGCGTACGTTATCTTCTGCAGCAAACTGTCACTTTCTTGTCTCCCCCCTCCCCTGCTTCAACTAATGTTTTCTTCACACAGTTCAGTCTCGTTATCCACTTTCAGTATACAACCACAATCAGGTCCCTACATGTATATACATTGTGTCTTTTCAACTTGTATCCAATTCCAATTTAAGGTATTATTATTTTGTACCACCAGCACTAATCTAGGCAACTCATACACATATTTTCTTAAACCACCTTAACTGATGCATAGAAAATTTTCATTTTATAAACTGGACCAGAAAGTCAGCATTCCTACCCTGCCATAAGCATACAGACTTACAAATAAGCCAGCTTGTGCTTCCTATCTACACATGCTATCTTAAACTTGCAGCCCTTTGAATGCTGAACACCCCATGTCACAAAGAGTAAAACTGATTTTCTCTTTTTTTTCTCTCTATTCAAGAAAACTGAAACTGCAGTGAATTCTGGAAGTTTTCAAACTGAAAGTACAAAGCAGTGTCTTGTCCTTCTCGGCAGCCTTGTATGTAGATTGATATACACTGATCAGTTTGTATAACATTCAATGTCCCCTTTAAAAATAATAATGTCAACAGCTCTTTTCTGCTTGCACTAATTTTCGAGTGAATTTCAAACCCCACTCTTACTTGAATCTCATACTCAACTGCTGCCACAATGAAAGCTGACATGGTGTCTTATTCACTCTTAGATAACCTGAAATGCTACCAGCCACCGTGGCAAAGTGGTTAGCGTCGCGGACTCCTGGCTGGGAGGTCATGGGTTCAAATCTCATCAGAGTCATGTGAGTTTTTTCTGCCCCAACCAGCTCCTACCCAGAGTTGAGTTTGCTGCAGACTCAGTTGGGAAGACTGGGACCACAGTCGAGTTTCATCCACTTGATGGATGCATTTCTGAGAGTGTTGCTCAAATTTCCTGACCAACACTGCAGGTGCCTGTACCTCTCGGGCCTGGTTGATGCCGCGATATATTATGAAAGGAAGCGTAGAGTACAGCCCTGTCATGTAGTCTCAGACCAAAATGGAAATCCATAGCATCATCTTAATCATCCTCATTCTCATCGATCAGCATAAAAAAAAAATCTCAAGTTCTGTGGCCCTTCATGCCCTGATCTCATGGTGACCTCAGTTTCGATGTCCTCTACACGTCTGTGGCCTTGGTTTGGTTCCGTCGGGGTGACCGGTATCGGCGGTCCATCACGACTGTCGTTGGACGACGTGCTGGTGCCCTCCGGAGGAGAGCTCTCACTCATGCCAGCTCCGCGACTAAGCAATTATTGTCATCATTAGGGGGCTTAGTTGGTGGTGTCCTGCGTATGCTAGATCAGAACAGGCGCCAGTGAACACCACCAAAGTGACTCGGCAGCAGTGCAGTGTCTCCTCCGATGGGATGCCTCTTGACGACTTGACATTGACTACCCCCAGTGGATTGCCGGTGCCAGGGCTGCGGCAGGGCCGACCGGGCTGTGGCTGTGGACAGGGTGTCGGAATGAGCGGCGTGGGTACACTGCCTCTGAGGTGGTGCAGAGGTTGGGACAGCAAAAAAAAAAAAAAAAAAAAAAAAAATAAAAAAAAAAAAAAAAGAACCTGAAATGCTACGGCTCAGTTTTTAAAACAGACACAGGCAAACACTTTCTAGAAATTGTCTCAAAATGAGACAGCATGTGTCAACAGCAGTAATGGTCCTTCATAGAAAAGTTTATCTGATTTGACCCCATATTATCATCCCTCCTCAAGTCTTCAATTTTTTTTTACTTGCAACCACAGTGACATTAGCTTTCTTTTCCAGACCATCATATTCATAACACAACAAACCATGCACAATGACTCAAAACGTTTATCTCCAAAGGGCTTACCCAGTGTTTGCCACATCATTGTGTGAGGAGGATGCATTTGACACTGTGTGCCCACGATGCCTCAATCCATCAGAGTCGCTTGGCGATGATAGTGATGACTGGGACATGTTTGTTTGTGGTTCAGATTTCTGACAACAGCAGAAATTTTTTCTTATCAAATGTGTCATACCTCACTACATGGCATCGAGTTTCAGTTAACAATACACAGGTTTTCCATCACAAATCATTAAAATATGTAAGCACAACCAGTTACAAGAACGATATTTATTCACCTCTGCCACCTATGTGGAGTATATTTAGTGATGTTACATTATTTTATCAATGTGACAGAATGTCAAAACAACTGTTTCAATTTGCCTGTAATTAATTTATGGATACAAGTCTGTAATTTGTTGTAATGCCCATGCCATGTAAGCGAATGGTAAATGTAAAGTCTGGTGACAAAGAAAAAATTATGACAATCTGATGTCAATTATGTTTCAAGTTCGAGGGTCTGAGACAAACACAAGAATTCCCAGCAGATTTTAGTTTAATCTGGCAACAAAACAGATGGCGCTGAAAATTTTCTTCACGGAAGATATTTCCCTGTTTCTAGCCCAGGACTTTAATTTTGAAAAACTTACTTGATGTACCAAGCTGCGGCATGACTTTGGGTGGAAGGACTGTGACATTTTTTCTTTCCTTTTCATACAAACAAAGTGACAGATTAAATTACGACTTGTTAAAGGACACACAACTAATTCAGCAGAAAACAACACAGGCCCTATTTTTATAAATTATATCTCCTAAGATCTTTATTTCTATAGGGTAGATGGCTTAGCTGTCGTTGATTCTGAGTCCCTGACTTTGGCATGTCATGTCATCGCAGCACTTGGCAACAGACTCTGCTACTCCCTTTCCCCCTCCCTCCTTCTCTCACAGAAAAAAAAATATCCATTATAATCAAAATGAACAGCCTCTGTGACTGTCTCTTAAGCTTTATTGTTCATCCCTAAAATCTGGAGAATTTTCTGTTTTCAAAATCATTCAAACAAAAAATTGTGCATTTTCAATACCACATTGACCAGCTGGTGTCAGCATTCTGTATTTCTTCATGAAAAAAACAAGTAGCTCAAGATTCATTATCTTCATGTATATTTCTATAAATTTATATTTGGCAGCATTTATTATGAATGGCACAGGTTTACTTTCCACAAAAGAACTTCCTCAAGATGATACTCTTTTACATTAAAAAGATTTTTAACATTTGTGCCATTCAGCTTCATGAAAGTAAAACATTAATTAAAACAATATAAAAAGCATCCAATAGTATCAATGATAAGCCCTAAATGAATATTTACAATGTATCTCAAGGTGAACAACATATTAAAACTTCAAGTCTATCCTTGTGACATTAATTACTCAACCTTTCCATTTCCAGAGGAACTGAAAAATCTACTCCTTCCCTCCAGAACCAACATCTTACTAAAGTCTGTAGGCATACATGTATAAATTGTATGTTACATTACAAAAAAGAAAGAAGGTAAAGAAAGGTGGTTGTGTCTGATGCACGCACGCACGCATGCACGCACACACACACACACACACACACACACACACACACACACACACACACACACACACCTCTAGCAGTAACATTGAACAAAACTCTTGAAATTCTGACTTGCTTTTTCTTCACCCTCAGCCCCACCCTCCTCTCTCCTCTCCTTCTCTCTCACCATAACAATGCTGCTCGGCGACTGATAAATCACGAATGACTGATTACCATCATCCTCACCCACACAAAGCTAAGTATGTACCTTTTCTGTGGATGAGTGAGACTGTGAGGGACCAGGTTGGGTAAGGGACTCCACACTGGGACTGCAGACTAAGTGCACTGTGTGCTGCGAGTTCTGGTCAATCTGCAACAGGAGCAAACACTTCACTGTACACTGAGTGTACAGCAAGAGATCTGATGAGCTGTATCTGAACGCATGCTCCAGCCCAACTGTTAACTCTACAATGCCTACTGTGCTAAAACATAATTGCCATTGTCATCAGTTATATCTATATCTGGGCTAGAAAGACACAAACAGATGGTATGATGGCATGATGCTACTCAGTATCACATCAAAACATCATGTTATACATTTAACTTTAAGTAGAAACAACATCAAAGCATTTCAAGAAAACCTTGTTTGTTAAATATTTTTTTAATAGCCTTTTATTCATAAATCTCAAAAAACTTCGTAGTATGACATTTATGATGCCTATCAGTTTTTACAAGATTAATATGCATGTATCTTATTCTTGTCAGAGAACATAATTAGCGACTTATTTTCCTTCAAAACCTCCCTATCTGTCTCCTATATATATATTTTCTAGAAACATCTTAAGTGTTTTTCTTTTTCTTAAATGAACATGAATAATTTCAATGCCCTTTGAAAAGATATTTTTCATGCAGTAACCAATATCATATCATGAGAGAGAGAGAGAGAGAGAGAGAGAGGTGCGGAAGCTGAGGTGTGGGTTGATGTTAAGGTAAAGGGTAAATAGAAGTCTGAAATGAAAGTAGGTGGTCACAAGTGTTTGAGCAGTGAAAGACAGATGTACAGTACACTGAGGAAAGTGAGGGGAACAGTTTACTTATAATATGATTTCTTTTCTTAAATAGCAACCAAGCCAGAAATGCTGAAAGTTTGAGAGATTGCTTCACTATACAACTGCCTGTCAACATTGCCAAGTGACAGACAGGTGAAAGGCAGGCCTACAGGAAATTGAGAGAGAGAAGTGACAGAACACTGAACAGTGTTGCTGATGTGATCTCATTTAGATAAACAGCCAAACCTAAAAGGCTGACAGTATGAGAGACTGCTGCACTGTACAGCTGCTTATCAACATCAACCACACCTGATCCATGTGGATGATCATAATCACTGTTGCTGGTAATCACATCCCAGTCTAGCAAACGACCTCATAAGGCTGGTGAAAATGTACCATGTCATGAAGGCTGGTGAAAATGTACCATGTCATGAAGGCTGGTGAAAATGTACCATGTCATGAACAGGTAAAGATTACAAGTAGTTTTATTTGTACGTCTCTTTGCTTTTTTTCACATGTATGTTTGTTTAAAGATCTCTGCGCGTGCACACACACACGTGTGTGTGTGTGTGTGTGTGTGTGTGTGTGTGTGTGTGTGTGTGTGTGTGTGTGTGTGTGCATGCATGCAGGCAAGAAAAAAAAGAGAGAGAGAATACGAATACGAATATTTTTATTGAGGGAAAACGGATAAGCCACAAAGGCTTCTTTTCACCATGCCATCACAAATGAAACAAAGAATAAACAACACAACAACAACCCAAAATATACTACAACAAGAACGTGAATAAATGCCTCCTCCCACACTCGCCGCCGCCCCCTACCCCCCCCCCCACCACCAGAACACCAAAATATACCACAAGAAGAACATAAACAGATGCCCCATCCCCATTCTCACACGATCACATTTCAACTCCGGAAAACTTAGAAGAAGCAAATCATAGTTGTCCCCATCAGGTACTTACGGAAAGCATTTTTAAAGGACGATAGACTGGTTTTGTTTTTGATATTTGCAGGGATCTCGTTCCATAATTTCCCACCCGAGTATGTTAGGGATGACATGAAAAGGTTGGTTCTTGGGCGGGGATAAAAATAGCACTCTTATTAGTGTGACAGAGAGAAAGAGAGAGAGAGAGGAAGACAGAGAGAGAGAGAGTCTCAGGGACAGCATCTTATTCACTCCTTTTTTCATTATGTGTATCAGTATAGGTGAGGATACATTTCTTGGCAAAACATATGCAAGTTCAATGGATGATGTTCTGATCATTATCTCTGCCATAAATCTTCCACATTACATACAACTGATGGTACAGTATCTCTCTCTTACCATTGAAAATGCCCACATTTCAACAAGAGGTACAAACATGTATGTTTTTTTCTATTCCTGAAAACTGAACAGGCACAGCATTCATGCTCTGGATAAATGAGAACAAATTTTTTTTTTACCCCAACGACTGTCAAGTGTTTTTTTCATGTACACTGTAAACGAATGGAATGATACTGTGCTACCAAGGTTTGCATTTTTCATCAGCTTGATGTCACAAGGTATGCTTCTCTTTGAATATCTGGACTTCAGAATTTATGACCACTAACAGCCACTTCCTACAAATAAAAGCTATTCCATATGTTTGATAATGTGTACGTTTTATACCTGCTCATAAGCCTTTTCATGTTTTCACTTCCTATATCACGCTGCACTCTTTATGCCGCAATATTTGCATATGTATCTGCTGAACTATAATTACTATCTTTTTATAGACAAATAATACAACTGAAATATTTCTTGACCCCCAAAACATGCACCACCAACAACAAAACAAAGCTTTGCACAGTCCTTCCACCTAGAGCCAGGGACTTACAATTAAGTACACACTTAATTCAAATTCCCAAACTATAAGAGGGCTATACGAAGGCACAAAGTTCGAGGTGGCAGTCAGTCATGTAGAGCATGATGCTGATCGAGCCAAGGTGGCTGCTCATGCAATATTGATTTATGCTTGAGCAAACTGTTGGAAGTGTCAGATGAAAACGGATGTATACACCTGAGCTGGATACTGATAGCATCTATGTTTCATGACAACGCAGCCCCAGAGCCAAACACGACAAATAAAATGCAAATTAAGTTTCTTGATTCACATCACAAGGGCTGGATTCCAACACTCAATCCACTGGTCTTCCTTTTTATTTTCAATGTTTCACATCATCACAATCTTGCCTTAAAAAGGTATTATTTTTCTTCAAAACTATTTATTAATAACTAATAAATGTTCAAAACCAAACACATGAAATTCAGGAAAAAAAAAAATCTTCTTACTTGTCTAAGAACCTCTTTCAGTGTTAGGTGGTCAGCCAATAGTTGTCCAGAATAAATGAGTTTCTGCTGGTGATGTTTCTGCAAGAACGAAAAAAAAAATATTTCTCATTCAGTTGCTTGGAATGAAATGATCAATCACCGACTCTGAGGAAATTACATGATAATCACTGACTGTGGCAAATATTCTTGACATAAAATGATAAATTCAAGAACTCACTCCTCAGACAGCACATTATGAAGATAAGGTAAAGATGGGAGAGATGATTCAAAATGGTGTGCTTAACTCATAAATTACCCTCCATAACTCAGTGATGGAGAGATAAGAGTAACTGATCAGGACCAACTGCTGAGTGTTGGTTGTATGCATCAGAAATTTGCATGGACCATAACAAATAACAGTGACATTGTGCAGATGGTGGAGTAAGGGCTTTCATAACCACAATCATTATTGCCTAAGAGCTTTCATCACCATCATAATTATTGTGCTGGATGTTTAGGACGAGGGATTAGAGTTTGGCTGAGGACTGTTCAAAACTGTCCTTGAACTTTTTTAAATTGTATGGCAGCAATGATACCAGTCCTTTTTTCAGCAAATCATGTGAATGGAATTCTCAAATTGAATATTGAAGAAGATATCATATTTTGTTTGACACTGGTTGAGGAGGGTCAAAGGAATCAATAAACAGTGTTCATATATTCTATTCTATGCCTCAAACTGGTGGTGACCTACAAACACTGTACGTCTTGTACAGTAAGATGCACTGAAGGTTCAGTAAATTATGTAAATACTTGCCGATTTCAATGCAGGCAATGATAAATTAAGTCTGCTATCTTTCGAGAAGTCTCTCATCTGACATCAACTACATATGTGTGGAAGACAGCAACTCCACCAGTTGCAAGATAGTAGCACTGCCTCTGTTGAGGTATTTATGTTGCAGGCACAGCAACCAATCCATTGGTCGTCTTGTCTTATCCCTGAGTCAGTGAATGTCAAGATTCAGTACCTGATGCTAAAGTAAGGTTAGGATTTCATTGCTTAGTACTGGTATTGAGCACTTTTAAGTTTATATAAAACCAAAGTAAACTGAAGAAGATTTTAATAGTCCACATCACCAAGGGCACACATATTCAAATCACAGTCAGTCTGTTAGTGTAAAACACTCACGATACAGTCAGTCTGCTGCAAGTGCAATGTAAAACCAAATATACAGTCTGTAGGAATGTCTGCAATCATAGCATGTGCGTGCATGTACTTGCACCAAAACATGTAGTCTGCAGCATGTAACCTATACTATTTTAGTAATGTGCTTGCGTGTACACACACACAAACATGTAGTCTGCAGCATGTACTCTATACTACTTTAGTAATGTTACAGTAACTGTAATGCAAGCGCACACATGTAGATAAAATTAAAAGTCTGCAATGTAAGCACATACTTGTAATAAACAGCAATATACCTGCAAGCACACAATTTCCAATAAGCTTGCAAGCACGCAACGAGCATAGACACAATGACATACACTGACACCAGTGACAGTCACTGAGTTGGTCTGCAATGCAAAAGTATTACTTGTAAGATTCCCCTCTGGCCATGTGATTGATGCCTGGTGTGTGCGATGTGTGTACGTGTATGTGTGTGTGTGTGTGTTCGTGTGCAGGCATGTTTGTCAGTGGGTTGGTGTTTGTATGAAGTTTATTGATTTGAAATGTTTGTAATATGTTGTTTTTTGTCAGTGCCTTGAACCTTTGGCATGGCGCTCTATAAATTTAAGCTATGTTATTATTATCAATATCAATACGTACACACACTCTATACAAAATCAATCTCTAGTGCTATGCAAACAGATACAAGCATGTGCAATCAATCTTGATTGCTTACACACACACACACACACACACACACAAACACATACACACACACACACACACAGTGGTTGCCATACCAGCATAAATTGCTCGCATTTGTCTATGACACAAGGGAACAACTTGAAAAAAAATCCTAAAATTATGCCTAGCCGTCTAGATTTCATTATACACATCACAACTGAATATATTCAGTATATATTCAGTGAATATATTCAATATGAATGAAATCTCTGTATTCTTACAACAAAAGTTCACTAACATGAGTGGGTATAATGTTGTAGGTTTAGTGTCAGTCACTGTGCATGCATGCAGTATGTGTGCGCACACGTGTGCACACGCGCATGTGTGTACAAAAATCCACTAGTGTGTATGTCTGTGTGTGTGTGTGCACGCATGCAGTGGATGCACACACACATTAGTACATGGGTGAAAATCGTAAACAATATGTTCATGTCACGCTTCTTTTTTTTTTCATCTGTATTTACAGCCATTCATTTTATATATATATATATATATATATATATGTGGCGAAAGCTTGGATATTAAAGTTGTCCCTGTGGGAAAAGACGTTCAACTTGTTTTAGTATTCATTTTATTCAAATCATCCTGTTGAGGCGCGGTGTGAGTTTTGTAAGAATTTTACATGTGGGGAAAAAAAATATGTATATATATGATCCTTTATTAAAATCTGATTGGCAGATGAATATCACTGGCCATCTGAAAGAATTCCACTGAAAATTAACTACAATACATAGGCAATGAAATACCAATATGAAAAAATAAGAATGGATACATCAGAGTACAAGTAAGTCTTTACTATCTGTTTTTCTTATTCCAAGTATTTGTTTAACGGGTATAAATTTTATGTACTTTCATCATTCCTTGAGAGAATTTTTTTTGTTTAAATCATTGTAAGTAAACGTATGGGGAAATAACGGGATCTTTCTTTCCCGTGCAGAATTACACATCGCAATTGATTTAATAACAAATAAGGATACTATTTTTCAGCTTTTGGTAGATTTTTCCATGGAACGTCACAAGTCTGTGTTAACAACTAATTCAGGAACACTCACTGGTTTACTTGGGTACACTGATTCCAAGTGTTGTTTTAATTTACGGATTGTCCATCCAAGAACACATTCAACAGTTTGATCAGCAACTCTCTGATTAGCCGCTTTTACGACTAATGTCACCGTAAGTCTGCTCCCAAGTCCATGATGCAGAAAATATAGCCACGTCCACCGAAGAATCGAAGTTAGGCCTAGACCAAGAAAATCTCCGTGAAGTTTCCAAAACAACTGAAGAGGTTCGAGCGGAAGTGCTCATCAAACAATTCTCCTTTTTCTGCAAAAGTCAGGAAACGTTTCTTGCCAGTCACAAAAGCTCAACGGTAGACGTTATCTTGCAACAGTGACCATTGTCTCCACATTACCACTGATTATAGAGAGAACGATTATCCTTAGTAAGCTGATGTAATGATGTAATGATGGGCGACAACCTCACCCAGGCAGCCACCAATTTTCGCGACCAAAATAAATCTGCACACGTCATATGACTAGGCTCTCAGTGATTGGATAATTTATTTCGGTAGAAGTGAAACTAGCCATGTCCTTAATTTCTGACTCAACTGCAATATAAACGATGTGTCCGAAAAGTTTATTCTGTGATAAAATTATTCTATTTCATGCAATTCTGCTTCTTTTTATTGAATGGTTCCCGATCGGCCTGTTCCGTAAAAGTGTACCGAACATGGGGCTAGAGATGATTGGACGAACGTGCTTTTCCGACTTTCTACGAACATTCACGTGTTATAAAACTGCCTTAGTTATACAACATCATCGCTAGGCTTGAAACCGAGTAAACGAAAATTCGTACATTGTCTTTACGATCGAACAGAAACGACCATGTCAAGAGGAAATAGAGATGTGATTGACATTCTTCAGCAAGTTTTAAGAGAAAAGATTACATCTGAGGAGTGTTTTTGTATGATTTTATCATTACTTGGTGAAGAGAAGACAAAATGCGAATTCCATAACATTCTGAGGAATGCAAACCTACAAGCAGAAAATGAGCAGTTACGAAAGGAGTTGAATGATACTTTCAACAGTTATTTTTCATCCATCGTGTTATGCGGAACAGCCAAATGAAATCCATGGGGATAACGAATGTTTTGGGGATCAACTTGATTTGGAGCTTGCACTCGCGCTGTCCCTGAACAATAGTGAAACTTCGTCTTCCAGTTCAAGACATAGGCCTAGTGATAAGTCTGCAACAGGCGAACCACGGAGTCCAGTGTCGTCATTATCATACGCAAGCAAACTAAAAGCACCCAAAGTTTCGTCCCATTTTCAGGAAGCAAAGTCTTCAGTATCAGACATTTCTGATGTGTCCAGAGGGCAAGATATACAGGAACATCAGCAGAACTTTCCCCCGAGTGCTGTTCCAAAAGATGAAGTTCCTAAACGAACGAGGAAAAAGAACAAGAGAACGCAACAAAAACACAGCTTCAAGGGCCAATGCGGCACATCCACAACAAACCCGTGCTTTACTGGCTTAGGAGGGATTTACGTCTCCATGACAATCCAGCATTGGTCGCTGCCTTTCAGAGAGACGCCCCAGTTGTCTTGGCATTTCTTTGGAATGAAACTGAAGAGGGAGCATTTGCAGCAGGAGGGGCGATAAAATACTGGCTTCATTTTGCTCTGAGTGAGCTAGATAGTTCTATCCAGAGGGACTACGGTAACAGAATACTGTTTAGAAGTGTTGAAAACGTAAGTGCGGGGATTAAGTCGCTTGTGGCAGAGACAGGAGCAGGGACTGTTATTCTGAACAACCTTTATGAACCATGGCTGAAAAAGAGAGATGACCAGATATGTACATCATTAGAATCTCAGGGTAAGCATTACCAACAAACAGGAAGCAGATACTTGATTCTTTGTGTTCTATGTGTATTATGTGATATATATATATATATATATATATATATATATATATATATATATATTTCTTAAAACTGAAATTTGATTCATAGATAAAGAGACTTGGTTCATGACCATTTATACACTGTCATTTTGCACATGTAATGCATTGATCATGTAATGATATATTGTTAGTGTTGTACATGTATAGATAAATTTTAAATATGATTGATAGAACCGCCAAGAAAAACGTAGACAAACGAATCACAAGACAAAACATGATGCATTTCAACCTCTTAGGTCTTCTTCAGGCAAGATGCAAAACACTCAGGACAACATAAATGAACGAGGAATCGCTTATAAATCTTTATTCACTTCAGTGCAAGATGGGCATTGAATCAATGCCCATCTTGAGCTGTAGTGAATGAAGACAAGGATTGCTCGTTCATTTTCATTGTCCTGAGTGTTTTGTATCTTGCCTGAAGAAGACCTAAGAGGTTGAAATGCATCATGTTTTGTCTTGTGATTCGTTTGTCTACGTTTTCTTGGCGGCTCACTATTAATTACATTTAAAATTTGTTTAGATTTCCACCAGCAGTCACCTCACATTGCAATGTAATACATCGAGGTAATTACTTTACTTGCAGAACTTATCTCATTAAATCATAGTTGTTAGGTTATTGACGTGCATCTGAATGTACAGTCGAAAGTGGCTGGCAGTGGCCACGCCATAGCTCATTTAAGTTTAAGAGTCTGAATAATGTTTTCCTCAACTGAGAATTCTTTTTAATTTGAGAAAACTGTCCTTGTGTGTGTGTGTGTGTGTGTGTGTGTGTGTGTGTGTGTGTGTGTCACTGTGTGTGTGTGTGTGTGTGTGTGTGCGTGGGGGGTGCATGTGCGCGCGTGTGTATGTGCGCCCGTATGTGCATGTATGTGCCTCTTATAGCTATGCATCCGTATGTAATTGTGAATGACTAATTTTGTGTGTAGGTATATATGTGTGTGTGTGTTTCATAAACATAATACTACATATCTGTACATGTATTGTATGTGAATATCGCTAATTAAGATTTCTTATGTCGAGCCAAAATATGTTTCAGGTGTGGAAGTCAACCGCTTTGACTCCTATCTTCTCCATGAACCCAGCTCTGTCAGCATAGAGTCTAAAGGCTACCGAGGGTTTGGCTCAGTACTTCATTTCATGGAATGTTGCCGTCAGTCTCCCAACACTCAGCAATAGGTCTTCCAGTTGACAAGCCTGCTGGTCTCCCTCATGTGCAGCTGTACCAGATAGTCAGTCATTAGAAGATCTTCAGCTTGCCAGATTGCCAAGGCGACGAGATGGCACAATTGTAAGTGAAGTATGGATTTTAATTGCTGGATTTAGAACTGATTTAGAAGCTGTGTTGTGGGTCCTCAAATGCAGAGCTGCTGCTGTGGTTGGCAGTTTGAGCAGCAGGTAAGGTTTTGTGTTAGAGCCTCATCTAAGCTGTTTTGGGACATTTTTTTCTGCCCAGGCTGACCCATACCCAGACAGAATGTGATATGGGCTCAAACAGGATCATGGGAACCACACATCCACCAAGTTCATCCATTGCATGTACGTGTTTCCTGGCAACATGATAGGTGTCTGTATCTAATGGACATGGTTGATGCTGGGATTTTTATATCATGAAAGGAAGGTTACAATACAAATGAGCCATGAGTGTAATACCAGACTAGAAATGGAATTCTGTAGCATTATCGTCATCATCATCAGCCCTCATTTTTTTTTTTTTTTTTTTTTTTTTTTTTTTTTTTAAGTCTCAAGGTATGAACATACTTTATGTCTGGCTGTCATCACAACCACAATTTATATTTCTTTTCCACGTCCATGCCCCTGGTGAGTATAGAATCCAAATCATTAATGTCAGCGAGTTCATGGGAACACTGATAGGATGTCATCGGTGACTTTGTCTTGAAAGAGATGTTCTCTGCATAGCCTCAGCAATCTTCATCAAGCAGTTCTGTTGTCAATAATGAGTATAAATAGATGTAACTTACCACTTTGCGATCTACTTCAGTGCTTTGCAGTGTTTCCTCTGGGGTGCCTTAGTTTATAGGACCTGATCTTGATTGCTGCCT
>JADBJO010000004.1:1255000-1330000 GCA_016801955.1 Conus betulinus | reverse complement strand
CTTTTACTCCTTCCAGTGAGTGGGACATTGACAATATATCAAGAGGTGATGTCACAGGGCACACAGGCAGGCCTGCAAAGGATGGAAGGGTGGGGATTCGGGAGAAACAGTGCGACGGTCTGTACAGCTTTTCTCGAGAAAACCACTGTCTGCCTTCATAGCAACAGAAAGAGACAGAACAGGAGAGCATAATCATGATAGGGGATCTTTCTTTAACTGTTTCTTGCCAGAGAATCAGATTCACTGGTACTGGAGCTGTTACTTTTTACCGGCACATGGCAAACAATTTACTGGTTAAAACAGGCAAAGTAGAACAGACAGAATTTCTTACAACTGCATATATATGATTCATTCAAAGTATGCGATTGTCTCATTATAGGATCATGATAAGAAACAATTAAGGATGTCTTTTTTTTTTTTTATTAAAATTTTTTACTTTACCGATGATCCATTACTGTTGAGCTACCAGTTATTATGGATATAATGGCAAGAGTGTTACTTTAAATTTTTTAATTGTTTTTGTTACCTGTTTTTTATATTATTTTGATGACTTTGGGTTGCTTTCCCTAGTTGTTTTATTTAACTCTGAAAGCAATATGTAAGAGTAGAGATTCTAACATGAATGACACAGAACGAGCCAACTGAAAAAAAAATGTTGGTGAGGATGGGTGGGGGAGAACTGAAAAAAAAAAAAATATCCCATTTGCACTGTTTTTGATGCAAATTATAGTCAAAAAAAAACATTGTTATTAGTTTTGTTTTTAACTGTCTTCTGGCTGCATGTTGTCTGGCATTCATAGATACATAATTGTTTCTGAAAAATAATTAAACTGTTATCAAATAAAAAAACATCAGCTGCGTTGCAAATGGACAAAAGTTAGTCGAGAAAGCCATGATGTGATGATGGTTTTTTTGTTGGTTTTTTTTGTATTTTAATTGCTTACCGTGCATTCGGATATGTGAGAAATTCTCCATGCTTCATTCAGCCTCATGGGATATCACTGTACTTATGCTAGCAGCAGTCTTACAAGATCAAGTACACTTGGCCAAACAGGGAGTATGTATTTCAGATTCCCCATTTTATGACAGTTACTGTTTTTCCATTTGTGGTTGACCATGTGTGAATTAAGCTTTGTTTGACATTGGTGGAAAGTTCATGCAGTTTGAGTCAACCTATGAACATTGATTATGAATAAGAGCATTAAATATTGTAGGTTATCTGAAGCAAATTAATGAAAGTAGTGGGCAAAGAAGTAGAGCTTGAAAAGAAATGTAGGCCGATTCTCCCATCACTAAAACAATGCTTTTAGTTTTAGTCATTCTGAAAATAACCTTGGTTCTGTATTTCCAAAGTCAAACAATTGTGACTGAATGGTGCAGGCATCCGGAATTACGAGAAAGAGTCTGGGAGAGCAGACATGCCGAACACCAGCCGCATTTCCCCTTACCTTCACTTTGGCCAGATCAGCCCACGTGCTGTTCTCCGCTATGCCCAGGGATTGAGGTCGCCTAAGTTTCTCCGCAAGTTTGCGTGGCGAGACCTTTCATACTGGCTGCTGTCGAAGTTTCCTGACATGCCCAGTCAACCCATCAGGGTTCACTACCAGGTATGACTATGCTGCAGGGCATGACTGTGTGTGGTAAGTTAAGTCAAGTATAGACAGATTGTTAAAATCACTAGAAGATCAGGAAGGATGCCAGAAGTCCAAAATCTGTGAAAGAAGATACTTAGAGCTTTCGCCGGCCCATGTGTATTTAATTTTGTATTGCCAGGAGTAATAGAAAACAGATTTACGTCATCAGCAGCTTTGAAAAGAAATGAAAAAACCCAAAAAGGGATTGATTTCAAGTGTGCCTTGTCTAAAACAGAGCTTATGCAGGTAGGCTGGCAGGCAGGCGCGCACACACACACACACACACACACACACACACACACACACACACACACACTTTTTTTTTAAACAGAGCTTATGCACACACACACACACACATGCAAATGCAAATGCACACGCACACACACACACACACACACACACACAAGCAAGCACACACAGACTTAATAAGGCTTAAACAACCTTTATTATGACATTGTATTAACAAAAAAAAAAAAATTATAATTCTTACAAGAAAAACTAATGGCCCATAGGTGCCATGCTGAATAAGGAGGAGATGATAACCAATGTTCATATTCATCTTGCAAGGGCAGTCTCTTTTTCTCCCCTACTCTACGATCCATAGTGGTCACTGTGCTGGTCTTTCAGTTGAGAGGGTAGACCATGATCCTGTCCCCAGTATGCTCCTTGCCCATCTTGAAGAGCCCTAGTCAGCAAGAGCTTTGTTCCTGTCGCAATTCTGCCAACAAATCCTCCTTGTTGAATTATATCAACATACGCCAATAGAAATATAGACAGCACTGTGCTGTGGTGATGGATGCCTTCTCAAAGGGAGCAGATGAAATTTCACATGGAATCTTGTTCCAGAAAGGTGTTAAAGGGTACAGTTCAATACAGTACCATGATTGTAAAACAGTATTTTGTTTCAGTCTCTCTTGGCAACTGTCAGCTCTTTCTGGTGGAGACTGTTGTTTATTGTCTGTTCTGTTGGAGAATATTTTCCTTTTTTTTAGATTGCCATTGGCAGAGCCAGGAAGCTTCTTTCTTTTTTTTTTTTTTTTTTTTTTTCTGTTTTTTTTTTAAAAGGGAGACGGAGACACAAATATCAAGCTTGCACACTGAGTGTCACTTGTTGGCTATCCATCTTTCACATACTCTGAATCAATCACCTCTGTTTTCTCTCTCTATCTCTCTCTCTCTCTCTCTCTCTCAGTCCCCTCCACTTTTATTTATTCTTTTTTTCAAACATTAACACTTGAACATGCACTGAAAAACATCCATCCATCACAAGTGATGTCCCCTGTGTATTGACAGGACCAGCGGTGGAGTGCGAGCAAGGCTGATCTGAAAGCGTGGCAGAAGGGCCACACAGGCTACCCTCTTGTGGATGCAGCCATGCGACAGCTGTGGCTGACGGGATGGATGAATAACTACATGCGTCATGTGGTGGCCTCCTTTCTCATCTCCTACCTTCATCTGCACTGGGTCCATGGCTACAGGTGGTTTCAGGTGGGTGAGAGCTATCATGCAGTATTGATAGCTGCTACTCTTGCTTGCGATCCTGCGCATCGGTGAAGCATTGCGGAGCAGGTACTGACTTTTTTCTGCTAGCTGTCTGTTTGCCAGAGAAATGGAAAACAGCTTGTGGAATGCTCTTCACATCTTATAAGATTGTTAGCAGGGTTAAAATCACATCACTGGTTGCATGTGAAATGATTCTGCCTATTCAGACTGACTCCACTTGTTTTTTTTTTTCTTTGACGGCTCTTTTCTGTTAAATTTGTCCGCTATTCTCCATGCATACCAGTCATCATCTACGCTTCAAGCCTCTGTTGTCTGCTGTTTCTGTTTCATTGTAAACCATTCTCTTGTCTTTGTTCTAGAAACTCTTATACTTTTTTTTTTTTCCCTGTGTGAAACCACTGATTTACAAAGGTTTCTGAAGTTTTCTGTCAAGTAGGTTATGACAATTATACACACTGTCCAAAGTGGGTTTCCGGCAGTCCATTCTGCGCATGTGGTATCTATTTTCCCATAGGGCTGTTATTGCAAATTATTAAGTAAGGCATTCAAATGTGATTTATTTAATTTTTCATGAATTTCTTTTTAAATCTGGGAATCAGAAACCAGGGGGATTGCCTTGTGACCTCAGCACAGCATTGGTTTGTATGCCAGAGAGTAGTAGTATAGCTACAATGTTGTTTATGTGAATTTCTTATTGTTTTTTTTTTTTTTTCATGATATGTTTCTTCTTTTTGATTGACGTGTTAAATATGGGACTGTCGAGTCTGTGTTGCTCTACAACTCGGAAACATGGACCTTAACAAAGCAGATGGAGAAGAATCTTGATGGGACGTATACCCACATGTTAAGGATGGCATTAAATGTCTCTTGGAAGCAGCACATGACTAACAAAGAGCTGTATGGACACCTCCCTAAAGTTAGTGACAAGATAAGAACACGTAGGCTTTGCCTAGCTGGTCATTGTATATGACATCCAGAGGAGGTTGCTTCACAACTTGTACTATAGCAGCCAACTGGGGGGAAGAGTGAACAGGGGAAGGAAGACAACAGACTTCATTGATCTTCTTGAAAGGGACACTGGCCTCGACAACATCGATGAGATCAAGGCAGCTATGTTGGACAGGAACAAGTGGAAGGAGTATGTCACAGAGGCTCGATCGGGAGATCAGCCTAACTGAACTGCACACAGGGGGTTGATTCATCCCTTCAAAAACATTGGTTTTTTTTGTTATGCGGCAACCAATGATGGAATCTCACACAGCAGTGTGTAATCCAGCCTGTGTCAACTGGTAGTGCGCACGGGGGTCTTGGTGACCTCGTTACCGCGCGGGATAAAAAGTGCAAAGTTGCGTTAACTGTGCCTGTTTTGCATCAAGCTTGCTGGCGACACAAGATGTGTAAAATGAAAAATTCTTTTTTTTCCCGTGCAAGAGCAGTCTCTCAAGTGAGTTTTATGCCCCTTCTTTTGGCTGTTTAAGCGCGGGGTTGGTTACTGTCAGCCCTTTTCTCACCATGCCACCACGAAGAAAACTTAGCACCTTTGACAAAACCAGGGCGATTGCGTGGATACAAGATGGCATTGCAAAGGCTGAAGTGGCGCGACGACTTGGTGTGCATCATTCAGTTATTGTTAGACTGAATCAGCGTTTTAGGGGCGACCAACAGCGTTGAAGAGAGGCCACGGTCAGGTCGGCCTAGGCAGACTACTCCCAGAGAAGATCGTTTCATCGAGAGGCAGGCCTATTGCAGCGGGATACCACTTCCACCAGCATCCAAAGGCAGCTTCGTATGGCAAATAACACCATCATCCTCAGCCGTCAAGCCATACGAAACCGTCTTCACCACTTCGGCCTCAGATCACGTCGCCCAGCTGTTCGACACGACTGCTAGCAGCCCATAGGCTGGCTCGCCGAGCTTTCTGCCATCGTCATGTGAGATGGAACCAACAACAGTGGTCCCAGGTCCTCTTTTCAGATGAGTCGCGGTTTTAGTCTTGAACACAATGACGACGGCGAACTAGAGTTTGGAGGCGTGTTGGTGAACGTTACATTGATGCAGCTGTTCGCCAGACCAGGCCTTTGGGGGAGGATCTGTTTATGGTGGGGTGCCTTCAGCCTCCACCACAAGACACCACTCTACCATATTGATGGAAACCTCACAGGCATCCGCTATCGGGATGAAATCCTGGCGCCTTTCGTTGTTCCGACCATGCAACGGATAGGACCCATGGCAGTCTTCCAAGACGACAATGCTCGGCCACATAGGGCCCGGGTGGCCGAAAACTTCATTGTGCAGGCCGGCATCATCACAGGATGATCTTCCCGGCGTATAGTCCCCGACCTCAATCCCATCGAGCATATGTGGGATGAGTTGGGGAGACGTGTGAAGGAGAACCATCCACCTCCCAGAGACCGCCAGGATCTCTTCCAAATGCTGCAACTGGAATGGCAGAGAATCCCCCTCAGAGGGTCATCAGAACACTGGTCAACTCGATGAGGAGTCGCTGCGTGGAATGTCTCGCCAATGGCGGTGGCCACACCCACTATTGAAATGATTTTGTGAACTGAACAGATTTTGCGAACTTTGATTTCGACCCATCCTCTGTTTAATTGTCTGTAAATCAACAACCGTTCATTCGATCCCATGGCATTTAGTGCAGTATTACCATGCAGTCTTTAACCAGTGAAACTTTTTCACCACACTCACACTTCGTTTTCATTTCCAGGACACGCTGCTCGATGCGGATGTGGCCATCAACGCCATGATGTGGCAGAATGGTGGCATGAGTGGCCTTGACCAGTGGAACTTTGTCATGCATCCGTTTGACGCTGCCTTGACCTGCGATCCCAAGGGTCAGTACGTCAGACAGTGGTGCCCAGAGTTGTCTGGACTTCCTGATGACTTCATCCACAAGCCCTGGAAATGTCCACCGTCGGTGCTTCGCAGGGCTGGAGTTGAACTTGGTCAGTTACCCCAACACACTGACTCACACCCTTTTATACAACTTTCTGCCATCCATGAACACTCGCTGAGTTTCAATTCTGTTATGGAGGCTTCTTTGCAAACAGATTTGGTTTTTATATTCTGGTCCTCTCTCTTAGTATTCCTGAGGCCTCAAGAACAAGACTGGCAGATGCCTGAGCAACACATTAAGCTCAAGTGCAAGTCCGACCTTTACAACAAATATGCGCAAAAGTATGGCCCTGGAAGTGTCTGCAGACTGCTTTTGCAGGATTGGTGTTGAACGTGGTCAGCCACGCTCATACATGGCTCACACATCCTTTTACTCTTAAACATTCAAGACAATGAAAATGAAGAAGACAAGCGATTGCTGTGCTTTCAAACTGTACATGGTAGCTTTGTGAGTTCTGTTTTCCATTGGTAATTGCCCAGCCAGTCGCAGAGAATGGTTTCGGGGGATGTTCAGTGAATGACGCTTGATGTTACTTTCAGTTTGTGTCAATTAATCATGGATTCCAATGATAACAAAATAGCCTAGACAATACATACAATAGATGAATAGTTTTTTTGAATCAGTTATTATCTGTACACTTAAGTTACAAACTAAGATTTGTTTGTTTGTTGTTTTTGTTGTAATGGTAATCTATGTGCTGATTTTTTCTGACTTGTGTATTTCAGACATGTAGCATCAGCTGCATAATATTGGTTTTATGTCCCTGAAAGGGACAAGAATAAGGAAGAGGAAACTCAATCACAGAGAATTATAGGTACATATGAAAAGCAGAAATGCTCTTAAAAGTAAAAGCTATGGATGCGTAAAGTTTCTTTTTGAGAGAGATTCAGTTTTGATATGCTTTTAAGACATTGTCTGAACGTTGTTGTGACTTCATACTTTTTTTTGTTTCCAACAGGCAAGAATTACCCTGAAAGGATCCTGACAGACTTGGAAGCAGCAAGGGAGCAGTCACTCCGGGATGCAGTGGACGTTCGCCTAGCAAATCCTCACTTTGTAGATGCCATGGGAAATGACCTTGTCCCCCTTCCCAACGGACGTCTCCTGCCTGTCATTCACTCGGCGGGAATTCAAATACAAAACATCCAACCCTGAAGCCAAGGACAACCCCCACACCCGCTGTACTGAGAGGGTACCGCAGTCGTAAGAGAGACGAGGCAATTGCTTTTGCCAACCAAGTCGACTTCACTGCCAGTACACTGAATGAATGTGCCCTCAGGTACAAAAGATATGAACAGTTCAACCAACATATCCAGTTATAACACACTGGACTTTGATCTTACAATTTCAGTCAGATATGCTAAAAGCAGACCAGATTTGTGATATGTGTGCTTTTGACTCCGAGACATGAGGTCCAGTTTTTGTTCGAGGTATCATGACATCTTCTGATGTTGGAAAATGTTTATTGTTTTTGAAAGAAAATTGATTTTTCAGAACCTTTTTAAAGACTTGAAGAGTGTGAGAAACAAACAAAATTGAAAAATATAAATCCTAGATTATCTGTAGTTGATTTCCCCTGATCACTCAGACCAGGGTTAGGTTCGTAACACTGGCTAGCATTCCGCAGCAACAGAGACTGAGTGGGTGTCCTGCCTATAATCAACTTAATCTCCAGGAAGATTTATATTTCTGCTGCTGTTACACCATAATCACACACATGTAAAACAGAATCCATTTCTGACCTGATTTTAGCAACAGTCATGGAAAGAGTAATCAAGAATGTGTCGCCAGGAGAAAGAACACCAGTTTCAAACTGCTGCCCAGTGTGATCAACATAAAATGGATCCTCAGACATAGCAATGGGGAAAGAAATACCCCTAATTTCTGTTTTCCTCTGGTTTCTAGCTTTGGTATTACGTTTTGTTGCTACACAATGCAATGCAGGTGATCTGCGATTGACAAGTAGGTATGTCAAAAGCATGATGGACATGGAAACACATTTTGCTGATGAGAGGGCTCAGCAGATGCGGTCAAGTGGTTAATTAAGATGATGTTTACCATGGAGCTGAATTGAAATTAATTTGAGGATGTTGTTGGGCAGAGGTATGAATATACCTGCCCACATCTGTTCCGTTGGGTCCTGCCATCCTTGGTAATGCTCTAAGGAAAGAGTTGACGTTAGCAGAGCCTGTGAACAGGGTCATCCCCTGCTTGTATGCTTCAACTCCGCACCGCCCTCACAGTAATTTCCATTTGATTTCACCTTCCAGATTTAGTATTCTAATTTGGCAGAGTTAAACTTGTACAACTTTTCCAATTGCATACAAGTTGATTTCTGCAGGTAATGTCAGCAAAGTTTATTAAGGTATTTGTCCATTACAAATTACAAACAAACAAATTCACAAACTTCAAGGTAGCTACCACAGACTCGAATAAGATTTCATTGGTGACTGAAGAAAATCTGTTTTGTAAATTTTGCATTGTCTGCAGAAAAATTGGAAACCCTCATGTATGTACATACACCACCAATGAATGAGTCTCAGGAGTCTGAGTCTTTCAATGTCAGTTGAGTACAGAAAGACAAGTGTATCAACAAAGAATGTTCCATTGATTGTGAGACAAAAAAAATCAGAATTTGCTTCATTTAATAGTGGACGAAACTGTTCAAGTTTGGTAGCAGTTATGTTAACACATGCAGGGTAACTCTTGCTCCCATGATGAAATAGATACAAACCTAGAACCCCAAATGAATGTTGCTTACGACACTGAATCACCTAGCAGAAATGACCACACTGAGTATATACAGAACAAGGAGACATCCCTTGTTTGTTCTTGCATGAAACCATAGTTTTATCTTTCATTTCGTTTATCATGGACCATCAACATTCCCCCCAAAATGCATGCTGATATGTTACTGTAAGTTATAGTGATAGTTCTGTCTTTTTTCCATTTGATGTTTATAATCAGCATTTCCCCATTATGTGTACTGGTGCATTACTGTGTGAAATATCATAAAACGGAAAACAGTTGAACATTTAGAATTATCTGTTCATTGGTCACTGACATAGTACTTGCTGGATACCACCGTGATGTGAAATGTATTGATAATTGCCATATGATCATCATCTCACACATTGCCATCGTGATCATCAAGTTGCATTGCTGCTGCTTACTCATTTCCCACCGTGATGTGAAATGTATTGATAATAGTACCATCTCACACATTGCCATCGTGATCATCAAGTTGCATTGCTGCTTCACTTGCCATTCTCCTCTGCTTACCATTAGTTTTCTGTTTCTCTGCAAAAACATTTTAGCTAAAGACACTCGACTAACATCAAATTGGTTGACTGCATTGACCATGAGAGGACAGAATTGTGTGTGCCAGCATCCAGTGTTTCTCTTTGATGATTGCAGACTTCAGTGAGACATCATGGACATACCTGATCTGGCATTTTTAAGTAGATTAAGGCAGCAGTGTGAGTTTGCTTAACGCGGTGTGCATGTACTGTAGTGTGTATATGTGGATTTCTGTGTATAGAGAATGTGATACAAAACTTCTGGTCACTGCTTCCATATTGTATGTTGGGCTGCGCCCCTGTTTTACTGAGCTATTTAACATTTATTTCTACACTTCTACCGTTTTTTTCAAACCTTTTTTTGCCAGTTGTGAAAGCACACATGTTGTACCTGAGCCTGTGTGTTTGTAAGTGGCAAATGGATATGTGGGCTGGATCTGCATGTCAGTGTGTGCGGAGGAAGTGTGAAGACATGGGTGGAGACTGAGGGCAAGGCAAGGTATTGGAGCTAGGGGATTAAGAGGGTTGCTAGTTGGGACAGTTGGTTGTGTGTAAGCCAATGTGTGGTAATGGTGTAATATAGGAGTGAATAATCATTTGACATTATTTAGCACTTTGAGATGTTTGTAGAAATATCTCTTTATTGATTTACCATAATGAAAGAATACTGTGAAATTCTTCGTGGTTGAATTAAGCAACCTGATCTCCTCACTGACTTAACAAAAATAGGCACAATTTGTACCACTGGTCAGTTGAACATGTAGACAAATGTTTCTACTCAAATCTGTGGATGGTTGATTTGAAGCCAGTCAAATAAAGCTTTTGTTTTGAAATGTTCATTCTATGAGTAATATATTTTTGTCTGAGAAGTTTGTGAAGGGAAGATGCTGTCTCTGCCTTAATCTCTAGCATGATCAAGTTCTGCTTTCAGAATGTGATTGGTTGCATTCCAGTACCGTGATAATGTACCCAAGCATTAATTATTCCTCATAGATTTATCTTGTTTTTTTTTTTCCCCCTATCTCATCTTCCTTGACATTTCAATAACGTTACCTCTATTCTAGCTCCCTTTATAAGCCACATCCTGATTTGTCCCGTCACAACCCCAGGACCGGCAATCTGTTGGGAACTGCCAACGTCAAGTTGGTACGAGGCAACCCACCAGAGGAGACACTGCACAGCTGAGCACTTTGTCACTTTGGTAGTGCTCAGTGGTGCCTGTTCTGAACCAACATGCATGGGACATCACCTACTAGAGAAGCAGTATATCACTTGAATTTTTAAACAATGGTCACGGATAAATAGTAGGAAAGTTGGCTTCAGCAACATCACAACCATAACAAGGATAGCCTCTAGAGATGATTATCTGGACACTGAGAACAGGAGACTCCACCACATGTTCACAGTGTGCCAGTCTGGCAACTGCTGCATGCTCCTGAACGCTGCCCATCCACCACAACTTTCAAGCAAAGACTTACATCTACTTGGCAGAGGAGAATATTAATGATAGACTTATGTAAAATGGTTCCTGTGTAGGATTCCCAGAGGACCACAGCACACGTCCAGGCCATTGACTAACCTGCTTTAGTGAATGTTGAAGACCTCACAAAGCCAGTGACAGCGAGCATCCCTACCGTCTTAACATTCCTGTGAATCTTCTCAGCACTGGAGGCTTACATATGCACTCACCACAAATATCACTTTCTTAATAGGGCCCGCTGCATTGGAGGCTTACATATGCACTCACCACAAATATCACTTTCTTAATAGGGCTCGCTGCATTGGAGGCTTACATATATGCACTCACCACAGATATCACTTTCTTAATAGGGCTCGCTGCATTGGAGGCTTACATATATGCACTCACCACAGATATCACCTTCTTAACTGGGCTGGCCGTGTTGGATAGGTGATGAACACTTAAGGCCCAATGGTAATTTTCACTTCACATATCAGGTCTTGCAAAATACGAATCGTATAATTGAATTCCTAGACCATGTTTGTGTTCAGAATTTTTTTTCTTTTTTCTTGACACATACTCCTGAAAAGGTTATACTGAAGTGTACTAGGCCAATTTAAATGCTGGTTCAAAGAGAGAGGAAAAAAAAAAGTTGAATGATTAAGCGCAATCAATCTCTTATCGAAACTGTGCTAGAGAGTGAATCTGCCTGTTTTCCACTGTAAGAAGCTTCCATTCAACCCACAAGAAAGGTGTATAGTTACCTGTGGATTTCCAGGTGAAAAATGCCAACACATTGAAACAGTGCTGAAGAATCTATTATTCTGAAGACTGCAGAAGAATAGATTGTCAGAAGAAAAATTACACAGTGCACGGTTTGAAGGTGGGAGAGAAAAGGGGTGGGATGATTTCTGCGCTGTTCGTTTACTGTTTAACACTGGTACGTCATTGGAGTATCCACTAGTATGGAAATAAAAAAAAAATTAATTAATTTTAAAATACATGCATTCTGCCGTACTGAAGAGTATGTTTTTTTCGTGTGTGCTTGTCAAAGCTTGATCAGAAATCACAACAACCAGAAATAATAAGTGTCTGAATAAGGTCTTCAAAAGAAAATAATATATTTCTTTTTACTGTTCTCCATCATTGCAGCGAAAGTCATAGTTGTGTTATTATCTTTGTGTATAGAATCAAGAGTTCTTCATTATTAGCTGTGTACACATTAGGTCACTCGTAGACAGTTAATGGAAAGACTGTTATAATGTTGGATATATGAATGTTCACATTCTATGAAGCAACAAAAAAGGATGATTGTTGCCACACTGGACAGGAAAAAACAATCCCTCAAATTCTCACATTCTGTCTAACAACAGATGGTTGTTGCCACAACTGGACGAGAAAAAAAAAAAGAAATGCCTCAATATCTCATGTTCTGTGAAACTACAGAAAGGATGATTGCTACCACACTAGACGGGAAAAAAATCCCACAAATCTCACTTTTTGATAGAACAGATAAGGTTGATTGTTGATTTTTGGGAAAAGGAGTGGAGAGGGAAAATCATACGTAATGAAGGAACAAAGCACAGTGGAGGGGAAGTTTTTAGTCTCCAAGCATTTTTCCGGCGAAGTTCATGTAGAAAACAAATACGAAAGAATTCTGATAGCTTCAGTAAAAATCCGAGAACTCAACGTCATCATCATAAATATTTACGCACCGAACGATAATGCTGATAAAGTGCAATTCTTCACAGAACTACAGAATATCACACGTCAGTACTCGGACAACAGACTTCTGGTAACTGGTGACTTCAACTGCACAATAGACAGCGAACTCGATGTCATATCAGGTCACTCACATTCAAAAAATGAGGTAGACAGTCTTAACAAATTGATAACGAGTTCCAGCCTAACTGATGTTTGGAGGATCCTTCACGGTACGCAAAAAGAATACACATGGTGCAAACAGCATCCCTTCATCGCACGTAGAATAGATTACTGCTTCGTCAACCAAGGACTATTGCCTTTCTGCTTCGCGTGTGATGTAACCATAGTTCTAAACACTGACCATAAAGCCGTTTTGACTAAAAACTAAGTAATAACCAGTTCATCAAGGGTCCAGGTTACTGGCGTTTTGACAATTCCTATTTACAAGACAGTTTTTCAACAGCGTATGAACGAAATACTAGATGCTGCAAAATATCTGGACGTGATTATAGATAGTCGTCTCAAATGGAAAACATTACAATTTAGTATGTAAGAAAGCAAATAACATCTTAGCTTTCTTATACAGGAATATCAACGACTGCCCCAAAAAGGTTAAAGACGACTGTGTTACAAAACACTGGTTAGACCAGTGCTGGAATATGGTTGCTCAATCTGGGATCCTTACCATCGAAAGGACATTGACAACCTTGAAAAGATTCAGAAGAGAGCAGCACGGTTCGTAACAGGGAACCATATCAGAGAGAAGGGGAATACTAGGAAGAACATGAAGAAATTAGAATGGAAACCCTTAGAAGAGAGAAAAGCTTTTTTTCAAACTTAATATCTTCTTCAAAGGCAGAGCTAAACTAGTTGATATACCAATGGAACAACTAGTATTGAATAAAAGTAGCACCAGGAATGGCGGTCAATCTTATGCCATACCTGCATCAAACATGACAGCCCATCTACATTCTTTTTATCCTAGTTCTGTACGGCTCAGGAACTCACTGCCGGGTGCCATCAAGATTGCCACACAAATGCAGTCTCATTCAGGAATCAAATTGATACGACAGTCTTGAGATCTGCATATTGACTGATTTTTGTATTTTAACCAGCCCAGGTATTTTATCGTTACCTGGGCCTGAATCTGGCCATTGCTTCTAACTTTTTGAATATCGTGTGCGACTCCTTGTTGCTAAATTTCGTTCCAGGGGCCAACAAGCTGAGTCGCACTTTATTTTTATTTTATTTCATTTTATTTTACTTCTTAACATGCGCGCTGGTGACCTACTCGTTTTTTTTTGAGTGAACCAGTATTTTAGGGAGAAGAAGAACAATCTTGTGGAAATAAACCAGCAAACAATATGGATATGGGAATCTTGCAAAATTAAAATAAGAGTTTTGTACAATTCCTATTTACAGACAGTTTTTGCAAGTACAAAGCTTACGCAAAGAAAAATGAAACATTGGAACTACAGTGTCGCTTAAAAAAAAAATTGGAAGAACAAATAGTTTGCGATCCAACTAATCTTCAAACGCAACGGGAAATGTTTCGACTGAAGCAGCAGTTAGAAATATTAGCTCTTGAGAAAGCTAGGGGTGCACAGGTTAGATCTCGGGTAAAATGGATAGAGGAAGGGAAAAAAAAAAAAAAATTTTTCTAAACCTTGAAAAAGTAAGGGGTAAGAAAAAGGTAATCATAAGGTTACAAAGAGAAGACGGTGAAGTTATAACCGACCAAATAAAGATATTGGAAGAACAAACTCATTATTATACTAATTTATATAATCAGAGCACGGATACAGAAAATATACAAGAAACTATGAATAACTTCATTGCAGATGTACAACTCCCCACGCTAGATGATGAGGAAGCAGCTCTTTGTGAAGGACTAATATCTACAGAAGAAGTAAGTTGTGCTCTGAAAGCAATGAAGAATGGCTCATCTCCAGGTTGATGGCTTAACTGTAGAATTCATGAAATTCTTCTGCAGCAAAATAAAAACTCTGTTAACGTCCTGTTTCAACGAGTCGCTTGAAAAAGGAGAATTGTCATACTCACAGAAACAAGTATAATCATTCTGTTACATAAAGGGAAAGAGCTAGCGCGTGAACAGTTTAGTAACTGGAGACCAATTACACTCACGAACACTGATTATAAGATACTAGCAAAAGTCTTGGCAGGAAGATTAGGCAAAGTAATATCAAAATTAATTAATGAAGACCAAGTTGGATATCTTAAAGGTCGGAGTATATCAACAGTTATTAGAACAATCGATGATGCCATTGAGTACTTAAAAACAACACAAACAAAGCTGGTTGTCTTTTAGCTCTAGACTACTCAAAAGCCTTTGATTCAATATCACGTACATACATGTTAAACGCGTTCCATCTTTGCTTTCGGCGAACAGTTTATTAAATGGATATCAGTTCTTACTAGCAACACTTTTTGTAGTGTTAACCATGGAGGCTGGATTTCCCAACCATTCCCAGTAACATGCGGAATGCTTTTATACTGTCAGTTGAATTGTTAGCGGCTAAAATAAGGAATAGTTGCATAAACAGAATAAGTGTACCTAAGTGTAATATGAATGGACAACAAATTGAACAACTGAAAAAAAAAAACTTGCCGACGATACGACACTTTTTCTTCAAAACAAAGAAGACATTGTAAACGCCTCTTCGATTGTCACTGAATTCTCAGAATTTTCAGGTCTTCTGTTGAAACACACGAAAACCAAAGCCATGCTGATTGGTATTCACAACGACGAAGAAAACATACCGTTTGAACTTACAGTCAAAATCAAGATTCTTGGGCTATTCTTTAAAGATAACATAAGAGCCCAGTACATTGTAGAAAACTGGATAAAAAGATTGGATAAAATGCACACAGTCTTGTAAAATTATGGAGCCGTAGAGATCTTAGTATACGTGGAAAAATAGTCATAGTAAAGAGTTTCTTAGTAAGCCAGTTTATATTTGTAATGCAATCAATTGGATTACAAAAAAATATTCTCACGGAGATAAACCGTACTCTGTATAAATTCATTTGGCAAAGAAAGTACTCAAATAAAAGAGCATTCGAAAAGGTCAAGAGAAAAGTGATGGAAAACAATTATGAGAACGGTGGTCTTAAAACGACCAACATATGTCACCTACAACGTGCGTTTATCTTCAGTGGATAGGTAAACTATACATGTCAGGGGATGATGATAACTGGAGTCTTATTCCCAAGTGGTATTACCACCAGATAGCAAGCTGCAATCTAATATATGAAATAAACTGTAAGTCGATGGAAATGCAGAGAGCTCTTGGAAAAATTAAAAAACGAATTCTGAAAAAAAAAGTTCTTTGCACTTACTTGGAGAACAAAACGCTAAAAACAATGGAAAAGTAAGATAAACAACTTCAAAACTCAACTAATATGGAATAACAGGTTAATACAATATGATAATCATTCTGTCTTTATCCATGTGTGGGAAAATAGTGGAATTGAGAGAATAAAAGATTTAATAAACCTGAACGAATCTACTCTTAAACATAGAAGAATTTCAATAAAAAAAAAGACCAAAGTTCAGCCATCAGCCATCACTATTTTCGAACTAAACGCGGTAATTAACGCTCTCCCAAAGCAATTGAAAGAATGGATTAGTCAACAAAACGGGACGATTAATTCGGAATTCACAGAACAAATCGAAGTATACAATTTTTGTACCAAACCAAAGAACATTCTACAATTTTCACGTAATAAAATGAAAGGAAAGGCAGATATAAAGCCCTGTGTTATTGGTTTCTGGCAAAGAAAACTGAACATTGAAATTGATAAAAAAAACGTGTGGACACTCCCTCACGCTCCAACAAAGGAAGTTCGATTACAGGAACTACAATGGAAAATAATGCACATCTAGCCTACAGATATATACTACTACACAAAATGAAGCTAGTGGATGATAACAGATGCTCCATCTGCAGGGATGAAGTTGATTATATCGAACATTTCTTTTACGAGTGCCCGCCCGTTTGGAAAAGGATCGAAAATTACACTCAAGCTTTTTTGGAATGCAGATAAAACTGTCATTACGTGACGTCCTGCTGGGAGTAGATAATCGATCCTTAAGCAGAGACGCCTTGAAAATTATAACATAATCTTGATCGGTAAAATGAGCTTAAGTATAGCAAAGAAAACAAAATCTCTCTCTCCCATTTACTTAATATTTGAATGCCAAATGAAATATCGCATCTTGTGATCCCCTCAACTTGCCCCAAAGTAGCAGCATCATGTTCTTTTCTGTCTGTCCCTCTCTCTGTCTGTCTGTCTATCTGTCTGTCTCTCTCAGTTGCTCAGTCGCAAACCTTGTGCCGATCACATGCGTAGGCGCACACACACACAAAATTTATACCATTAGTATGCTTTTTTATGATAGCCACTTACTTTTGTTTAAAGAATTAACTGTAAAAAAACGACCATAAGACGCAAGTCCTTGTTTAACCAAAGCTTTATATCCCAAAAACTGCTAAAACTCGTCACAGAAGGGAGGAGGGGGGGGGGGGGGGGGGGGGGGGGGATGTGGGCTTGGAGAGGGGGGAAGACCGGAGATTTGGGGAGGGGAGGGTGGGATCGACAGTTGAGAGAGGGGGAAGTGAGGGAGGAAAAAAAAAAAAAGGGGGGGGGGGGGGGGGGGGGGATGTCATTCTTCTTGGCTTTCTTCATGCCTTCCTTGTGACCCTTTCTTTTCTCTACAAGGCTGGCTTATTGGGGACTAGCCAACTGGTGGGACGATTTGTAACAAATTCTATGTACAACTCTACGATGCTGCCTCTGTCTGTCTGCCTGTTTCTCTCTCTCTCTCTCAATTTTTTTTTCTTGGGGGTGGGTGAGTGGGTGGGTGGGAGGATCTGAAAGAAAAGAAAATAATTAAGTATTAAGTTTTTTGTTTCACTTATGTTGTTCTCTCTGTATATGCAGCACATTTTCAGTGTGAGAGTGCCAGTACACCACACATTAGAACATTAACAAACCCAGACATTTTGTATCAAACGCCAAAACGCTAAAAACGGCAAGACTATGTCCATTTATAAGAGAACATACAGACTACGCATGGTGTGTAAGGGACTGGTTCGGTGGTCGAAAAAAAAAAAAAAAAAAAAAAAAAAGCTAGTAGTGGAAATTGCTTTTCTTGTGTGTGGGTGTTTTTTTTTTTGTTTTTTTTTGTTGTTGTTGTTGTTTTTTGCAGATGAAGAGGACAGTGTGAAGCACCAAAAAATGAAGAGGTGGATTTTGGCCTTAGAAAAAAAACAACAAAAAAAACAACAACAAAAAAACAGGTTGATTGTTGCCATAGCTGGGGGAAAAAAAGCAGCTCAACCATGATCAGTGAAGCGAGAGATCTCAAAGGGATAATAATTTTCGTTACACAGATGTCCACATGATTGCACAAAATGTGACAAAGGCACTCAAGTATATGTGCGTGTAGCAGTTCTGTCATCAAACTTCTCGTTTGATTCTCTCAGATAGGTATCTAAAAATGAGTTGTGGTGTGCTGCTGCGCTGCGGTGTCCTCACCTCAAAATACTGACTTTTACACTTCTCTTCAGAAGCCAGGATGGTTGCCAGTGTTGACAGCGCAGTTTCATATTCTTCCGCTATTATCTTCTGTTTTGCTGGGTTTCTTTCAACTCCTTGATTAATTTTAATTCTTCGCTATAGTGACAGACGTTTGCGGCACGCAGATGCCATGATGAAATGGTCCATTAAATCAAAACCTGACACCTCCTTCCCTGTCATCCTACCCTTGTCCCTTTAGCATCTCTCCCACGTCTACAGTATCTGAACTTGACCCCACGTAAGTTGACCGCTCTGCTTCGACAATCACAGGGGCTTGTATTACAGGACATAAGAATACGGTTTTATTGCTTGCGAATTACAGAGGGGTGACGTTTTATCACACACACACACACTCAACATACAGAAAAAAATCGTGTGTACTTTCAATCTACCTATGTGAAGTGTGTGTAAGATATTGAAACAATCGTATGTTATGCAGCTAGTCAACCACATATATAAATCTGTGATTTCTGTTTAGAGCAACGCATAGAAAGCTCTACATTTCATGTGCTATGCAAGCACTCCATCTCCCTAGCATAGCAAGCGACCATATGAAGCAATGTACATTGCAGCGAACTTACCATTTACGACAAATCGTTCCCAAACACACACAAAAGTAACCACTTCATTATATCTGGCTTGAATTCTTCATGCGGCTGAACATATGATTTGCTATAGGTGGCTGCTTAGTTACAACCAGCTGTGATAGCCTGTTGGGGACCCCAAAAACATTTCGTTGCAAGTGGCATTTTGTAACATCCGACTTCAATACTGTTACATCCGACATATTTCTTAGTCATGCAAAGGATTTTCGCCAGGGCCAACCTTTTTGCTATAACCGGCATTCGCTATATACAACTTTGTTGTAAACGGTTTCAACTCTGTCCTAGCATGATGTAATGAAGCTGAAGATGGACATGAGGTTCTTTTGTGCCTTGATGTTTCTACTGCAGTTAGACTGAAAGCAGGATTTTAAGTATATTTCTGTAAGAATGACAGATTTCATGTCATATATGTATACTTCCTTTAAAACTCATGTTACACACGCGCACACACACACACTCATTTTTACATGCACGCATGTATGTCTGAACTTAAATACGATTGTCCGGGATCAAGGTGTGACATTTGAGTCTGAGGGTCATCTTACCATTATTCTTCAGGATCTTGTAACAATAAGTCAAGCATGAATTTCATGAATTCACTTGTATATACCATGTGTGTTTGCCACATGAACTGAAAATGTGTTTATGCATCTTTGTATATACCAATGATTTTGTTCAATTAGCAGGATGTACCAGTTGGAAAAATATCAAAGTTAGGTTGCTCATAAAAAAAAAAAACAAACATGCGCTTTTCTATGTTCTCCTTTTGCATTACCCCCACTCACAATGTCTTTATCTGGCGCCCACACTTACCGCCTCTCAAGTGCGTGTGCACTTAAGGCATCTCTTGTGATTTGCACACCAAGACAGCTCATTTGAGAAGAGTGTACGTGACTTCAATGCCTGATGATTTTCTTGATTTTCAGATTAATACGAGTGTTTAAAATCAGCTCAGAACTTAATGGGCTGCTTCCTGTATGTTCATGTGATGCCAGTTCTCTCTCTCTCTTTTTTTCTCTGTCAAATGGCAAGCAAGTCACACACAATTGCACACTTGTGCGTGCACATTCAGAGGCAAATACACACTCACATGCCATTTTGTCCGTTTTTTTGACCCCGACTGAATTTCGTCTTGTTGCTGAACTTTATTTAGTCCCAACCATTGATCTGTGTGGGGCACCTGATTGGATTTATGGATCTTTCTTGTGTCCCTTTTCCTTTGAAAGCTTGTTTTATTTACATATATTTGTAATATTATACATGTCTTTTGCACATTCTGGTTTCAGATTCATACTCTATTTCTCTTTACCTATTTCGTTAGAGGTCAAGCTGGTTCTGTAGATATTATGGGCATGTTGGAGAAAGCGTGTCATACTGCCACCTTCACATGAGAAAGGCCTGCCCATCTCAAAATCAATTGCTACACCCGTTAGATGCCTGCGTCTCAGAAAATATTGTTGTTGGTGTACTTTTTCAACACAGACGAGTGTATTTTTCCACATGATACATGTAAAATTAATCTTCCAATTTTTTTGTAAGCGGGAGCGGAGGGAGGGGCCAGCAGTGGTGTCTATTTAAAAAAAAAGTATTTTTCATCTGTAATCATGCCGCAGACAGTTAAAGAATATTTGATGTAGCAAAACACAGTAAATATGGGTTCACCTTCACAGTTTACTTTCAAATCCGATTCATCAGCATACCTACTAGTTCATGCCCTTTCACCCCTTTTCTTTTTTTTTTTTTTTGAAATTCCAGTGCCTGTAGTCTCTGCTATCTGCTTGTTGAAGAACCAGACACAGGTAGACATGATTTTGCCCATTAGTTTGTGAGATTTTGTGCTTTTACTCTTTAGCGAGAGTTGACGCTTTGTTCAGAGTAAACCAAGATACCACCATGGCTGAAGTAAAATTACCACTCCAGTCCTGGGAGGTAGTTAGGGAAAGGGGTCCGGTATCCATGTCTGAGAGCTAGAGCCCACTTGAATAGTATGACTGGACAAATGAAAATCAAAATGCGAAGGATTCTACACACTTCTATAAAACTGCAACAAACCCTTGCACACACACACACACACCAAGAGATGAATCAATACCATTAGTTAAAGAGTTTATTGTTTTTGTAGTAGCAGCAACACAGCTTGCCTGGTCAACTCTTCAATTCAATGATCAATTAAAAGATAACCAACACTCAAAAGGGTAAAAAAAAAAAAAAAAAGAAAAAAAAAACCAATGCAAAGCTATTTGGTTTAGCTCAATATCTATTAAAAAAAAATGTACTAACTGAAATCCAACAACATGAACACACCACCCCCATACACATGTCAATACAATACAGTACTTAATATTCATATTTGATATTGGGGGGGGGGGGGGGGGGGAAAGATAACTTTTTTTAAGGTAATCCAACTTGAGCATTTGTGAGCAAGGATTTTGTGTAAAGCAAGTCGATAAACTTGATGGTACTTGTCTAGTTAAAGGGTCAGGTTGCAGTCCACAAAAACATGTGGTGTTCTTATGAACAAGTTTACTATTTTTCTGTCTATAACCCACAATAGAACAGATTTTCAATAGATCAAAAGAAGAAAGAATTTTTTTTTGATCTTCTCACCTCCATCTCCCTTAACCAATCTAGGGAGGACAAGGTTGAACCAATCACATGCTTTGTGGCAAAATGCTTGATATGGCTTGGTAACCTTACGTACAGCAACAGTTAAAAAATAACTTGAAGGCCTACCAATTGTGAAAGAAATGCAACTGAGTAGTCACAGTCACTCTTAAAATAAAAAATACATCATGGTCAAAACATCTTAATATATCCAATGAGAAATATTCTATTAAAAAAAAAAAAAAAACAGAAACATGCACAGTTTGTCTCCTTCCGCTTTTGATATACACAAGCTATTCATTTGAAGGAGAAAGGCAAAACATTCCCTATTTCAAAATTCCCCGTTTAAACCTTTTTGTTAAAAGAAACACGTATTCTTTAAGTACTACACTTATGGACTGGTATCACAACACATTAAGAACACAGTGTAGGTTCATCTGGTTGTGGTAGATTTTATTTTGTACATGAATAAATGCTGAATTGTTATGTGTACATTTGCAAATGAATGTTTAATAAATAATTAATATTGCATCATAGGTGACTGTCATGAGCCATTTGTGTAAAAGGCCAACTGTTACAAATATAAGAAAAAATCCAATAACCGATTGGAGCCTATTCTTCACAAAGTTTTAGGGGGAGGGGGTTGGGAATGGGGGACAATCAAAAGCAACTTGCAGATTAAGACGTACTTCTTCAAAATCAATGTAATGATTGTCTGTTCTTAGATTTACTGTTTCCTGCAGTTATACTAAGGCAAGAAATCCTACATTCCTGTCTTTATATCGTAAGTCACGATCGCAAGGAATGCCTGCACTCTTACGTTTCCTCTCAATATGTCTTGAGGCATTCGTGAGCATGTCCAAAGTCTTGGCCGATTAACATTCAGCTTTATATGCCCATACTGGGACATTGTTGGCACAGTACGGTGGTTCGGAATAGCCATTATCAATGCATGATTTTACTGGGCATAGCTTTTTTTTTCCCTGGAAAAACACTGCCAGAGTGTGGATATCAAATTGCCTGGATTTGTGCATAACTATTGTGCATCCATTCGTGTCCTTAAATAATTCAGCAGTGGACTTTTGCTGGCACAGGAGGAATGTTGCCAAGTGCAGTTTAAAAAAAAAAAAGCGAAGACTGCTTTGCACGCAATCTGTGCTTCCATCCTGACCTTGAACTGACTAGCAAAAGACATTCGTTTTACTCTTCGTATGACATGTATATTACAGGAATGGAGGTTTTTCTGGTACTGCAAAGTAGGCAGTCTTGAACAAAGAGGACTGAAAACTTAAGCCTTACTCATACCTCTCATCCTCTATCCCACACACAGGAAGCTTCTGCTAATTCTGTTTTCTTTATCAAATATACTGGATTTCACAAAAATGCTCAGGAAAGTCACCCCCAAGACCCATCCACTATGACTGAAGGAGGATTTTTTTTCCTGCAGATACTTCTGCATAGGTAACCTTCCAGAGACTTCTTCAGAACTACATCTTCTTCTTCCTCTGCATACGCAGGCTGATACTCCTGCAGACATTCCCTGTATAGACAGACAAGGATTAATCTCATCTACCCAACAAAGGGAGTCGAGTTTTGTGTGTATGACTGTTTTTTTTTTTTCCTGCCATACTCCAACTTCGGGAAAGGTGCTTGCTATGTGTAACGTATCATCCATACCAACGACCAAACTGGCCTTCTCTTTCGAAAGTTGGTGGTGGGATTTTATGTGTGTGCAAGATGTTATGCGTGCGTTCACACTAGGAACCTCGGTTTATAGTCTCGTTCGAAAGGCTGCTTGGGAAACGGAGTCAGAACCAATGTTAAATCCGATGGAAAAATCCCCCTGTACCGCAACAGCCCAGTGGAGATTCGAACCTGCAACCCCAGGATCACAAGTCCAGCACTCTACCACCGAGCTATCCAGCCCCAAGAACTACATGAAGTCTATAAATACATCATGATACTAATATAACTGGCTATTGTGCTAGAGTATTGATTTGGTAGCCCACACATTGTAAGTGATGTTCCAAAAAAGCAATGCACAACACGAAAAAAAAAAATAAAAAACTACAATTATTATGAATCATAACATAAAGAAAGACATGAAGAGAAGCAGTTCATGCACATATATTGTCTGTACTTTCACGCACACACACACAAATTCTTACATATGGGGACCACACTGCACAGAGGCGACACATGCAAACTGCAGGCATACACGCTATCACAGCACTCAGGAGGTCAGTGTTCAAACACACTGGTTTCTCATCTCATTGCACATTCAAAGCAGAAGAGGAATGCGGGAAGAATCTGCACTCACTGTTTGCAAAGATTACATTGTTTCTGCGCTGGGTTTTCTCTTGCGTGAAAGCACATGCACTGTACTACTCATGGAAATGACAGGACGTGAGCAATTGGGAGGGGGAGAGGAGAAATGGGATGAAATCCAGTGCAGTCAATTTTAACACAGCAGCTTATTCCCAGGCCTTATTAAAAAAAAAAAAAAAAAAAAAAAAAAAAAAAGAAAAAGAAAGCAGCACATCAGCAGAATGAGTGTGCGTATCATTTTCATCACCCCCCACCCTCCTGTCACCTAACTAATCTTCAGTCTGAAGTATCTGCTAAGACTGAACGCATGAATGCTACTTCACAATTCTGCATTGGTATTACTAGGATACCTGGAAACAGTGATTAAACTAAACTAAACTATCATGTCAATACGCATGTAACAAACACACACAAAACAAAAAGGGGAAGAAAATTACATTGATAGTTAAAAGCATTCTTTCCGGCCATTGCGGAGAAAATGATGAAACAAATAACGTCTGTTTATGCTCTTCGTTTTCAGACCTGATTCATCCATTTTTATTCCATCTGCATTATTCTACTTTGGTATGGGTTGCACCCCCACTCCCTCCCGGCCAAAGAGCAGACATCATTACTGAAAAAGGCAGTGCACAACCTTCTTGGCATAAACAACCTACATCTCATGACTTTTATTAGCACCAAATCAGTCATGATATTCCTGCATGCTAGACATGTTAAACATTATATCAATCTCAGTAAAGTTTTCTTTCACCACTAACAAATACTTAAAAAAAAAAAAAACACCTGTAATCCACTAGTAGAAGAAACAAACAAACAAAAACTCCTGATCATTCAATAACGGCTGCTTGGACCTGCTTTTCTGTTGCTGGACATGCGATGGCTAAGCATGCGGCGGAGATTCTGGCAAGGTTTGTCCTCAGGGCAAAAAGAAGGCAGGTGAAGACACGGAAAAGCTGGTCTTGTCAACAGCAAGAGAAGTCGAACATCATGAAGAGTCACGAAAACCTTCAGCATCAATATAGCCAATGAAATATCCAAAAGGCAAACTGTAGTTTGTATCCTAGCCAAATGTGGAGACGGCATGCATGAACACCTGTTATCAGACAAATCAGCGAGTTGTACATAGCACAGTATTTTGGTCTTGCGTTTATCTTCTAACACAGGAGAGAGCACTGAAAAAAAAGGGGGAAAAAAAAAAGCAAGAAGAAAAAAATCTATCTAATCCAAAAATGTAATTTAGCATTCACACATGCCTGCCTAGATGCAATATCTTTCTCCTTTTATTTGAATGAAAATGCAAAAAACAACTTGGCTTCTGTAGGATGACCCCCCCCCCCCCCCCCCCCCCCCCCCCCCCCCCCCCCCCCCCCCCTCTCCATCCACATTCATAGTATCCTGTAAACACAGCAGTCTCATGTCTCTTACCACTATTTTTCAACAAATCTCCTTCCTTGAAAATTTTCCGGGGATCTGAATTATTATCCAGCTTTTACTGAACAAGTCTCAAAAGCCAGGCCAAAACCATCAATGAATTCGCTTCCTCTTTCAATGTGTTCCAAAACCAAGGCCAGGTGATGATCGTCAGCACATCAAATATTCGTTTCTTCTAAAAACGGTGAATGCTGTCCAGTGTCTGAACCTTCTACACACCAAGCAGTGGCCACAATCACTTCTGATCACCATTGGTGACGGGGATGGCGTTGATATCGATGGTCAGGCAATGGTCCAGCTTGTTGGCCAGGTCGGTGGGCATAGAGGCCTTCACTGTGTTGTAAGTTTCTCCATACTTTTCTTTCACATTCTGCACAAACTGCACCAGCAGCTTCTGAGTATCTGAAACAAAGAAGAGACAGATTTCAAAACCAAAAAAAAAAAATGTGCAAACCTTACATTTGACTGATATAAAACAGGCAATATCTTGTTTGTTTTTGTTCTTGTTTAATTTTCCCCCATTTTGTATTTGACAAAGTAGCGTTGCCAACCACTAATTTCTGTCAAAATGTTACTGGGTTTTGGTGTTTCATCTTTGGGTGCCCTCTGGGTGACATTACCAGCAGTCCCATACCACACATTCTGGCTACCCTACAGACAGCTGCATCCAAGCCCACCCTGTTGTGGACCCAGCACTCAAGAAGAGAGAGATTAAGATCAGGCTGTCGTTCATTAACACCGCAGAGCCAGCACTCAAGAAGAGAGAGATTAAGATCGAGCTGTCGTTTGTAACACCGCAGAGAAAACAATGCACCATTGCCCAGTCACTTTACTGAAGTGACTATACCAAATGAAACACAAGCAGGTTACCACCAACAGATGGCAGCAACTGCTTAGCGGCTGAGTGAGCATTCTCTTTCATTCGTGTGCTCCCCTTCAAATGGCAAATCACATCTATCCAACAATAAACCCATGAACTTGCAGCAAGCAAGTTTGAAAATAACTCGTCGCATGATTGGTGTGGAGAGAAAAAAAACTTCGGCATTTTTACCCTTTTTTTTTCCCCCCTCCCCCAATAGCTTTTGAAAAGAAATATACTACTAAAAGTAGTTTTATGATGTTCTTACCTGTCGAGACATTTGTCTCGTCCCTACTTGTCATGCAACATAGCCATATCATCCAAGGGGAGGCCAGTCAGATAGAATCAGATGGGAAATAATATGCCACCAAGAGAAGATAAACGACTGGGAGTCAGGGGGAAATAATGTCACTCAAAGGAAAATGAATCATGAACAGTCAGGAAATACTATGTCACTCAGGAGGAGGTGAATCAATGGGAGTTGGTGGAAAATGACATGTCACTTAAGGGGGAAAATGAATCATTAAGAGTCACGGGAAAATGACACTCGGGGGAAGGTGAATCATTTCAAAACCTTTAGGAAATTACATTACTCAAGTGGAGATAAATCTTAGAGTAAGGGGAAATGATGTATTACTCATGGGGCAGTGAATGAGGTAACTATGTTAAAAAACAAAACAAAACAAAACAAACCAACAACAAAGTTTAGAAACTGAGGTGAAAAGTTTGTACCTGGCTTGGCCTGAGGGGTTCCAAGAATGGAGGTTACGACCTGCAGTATTGTGGGCAGCTGACTGATTACCTGGAACATCATCAAACATAAATCATTGAACCTGCCAACCCCTACAAGATCTTGAGAGGAATATTTTCCATCAACACAGAGCAATATGTAGAAGTAGAGAAGAACGTACACAGCATCACACTCTAAACTAAAAACTTTACTTTCACAATCCCAAACATCTTTTCTGTTTTAAATCAACATTTTAAAGCGTTCACATTTTGATGTCGGCTGCATTTTTCCCCTGTGTTTGTCTCTAGACCACTATGAGTATGACTATGGCAAAATGGGCCCTCTGAATGGTATATACTCTAGAAATAACTTGAAGAGGTGGGTTCCCCCCCCCCCCCCCCCCCCCCCCCCCTTTTTTTTTTTTTCTTTTTGCATTTCTGAGATAAACTGTCATTCATTTCATTTTTAAAGCATGACCCCTCTCTCCATACTTCAGAACCACCCATGCCTTTTTGATGCCCTGGACCACGGAAGACTCAAAATCAGTCTGGTTTTCAAAACCATTTTGGCACTTTCATCATGCTGGTCATCACAACAAATTTCATGAGAAATTCTGAAATCCATGAGGCAGACTGTACACTGAACATGATGTATATCAAAGTGGATCAAACAACGCACAGACATTTTTCCTGCACTGTCTAATCATAACTTCTTCTAAATTGCACCATTTAGATCCATGCTTCAGTATGATGGTGGTGGCAAATGAAAGTTTAACCCTTACCCCCCCATGAGCATAAAAAAAACAAGATGCAAAGCATATAAACGTACTCCCAGTTTATTTTGAATAAGCATTAGATATTCCATAAGAAGAAAAACTGTTTTGGGCCGTTATAGCGGCTATTCTGGTAAACATCGGCCATCATCTGTGACCCATAATGAACTTATGTACAAATTTTCAGAAAGGTCAGCCAAGTACTTTCTGAGATATTCCACAAAGAAGAAAAACCATTATGAGCTGTTAGTAACAGCTATAATAGTAAAATAAAACATCGGGCATCGTCCGTGACCCATAATGAACATACCTACAAATTTTTCAGAAAGATCGGCCAAGTACTTTCTGAGATATTCCATAGAGAAAAAAAAAAACGTTATGGACTGTTACAGCTGCTAGTAAAGGTTATAACGGTAAAATAAAACATCGGGCATCATCCGTGACCCATAATGAACACATCTACAAATTTTCAGAAAGATCGGCCAAGTACTTTCTGAGATATTCCATAAAGAAGAAAAACAGTCATGGGCCGTTACAGCCATAAGTAACGGCTATAATGGTAAAATAAAACATTGTCATACTCCCTGACCCATAATGACCATACCTACAAATTTTCAAAAAGATCAGCTCAGTAGTTTTGTCTGGAGCGAGTGGAACACATTTTGACCACAGACGTACACACACACACACACACACACAGCATTTCTTTGTTCCCATTCTAAGGTACTCCCTGTTCTATAAGAACCTGGGGTACAAAAAATGCAGCAAAGCCAAGTAGTCATCGCTGTGCAAGACAACATCCTTAACTCTCTTAACAAGTGTGTGCCCGCTAGTGCCCAACCGAACACACAGCCAAAAGGCTGTACGCCTGCCCAGCGCCCAGTAAAACACGTGGCAATGATGGGCGCTGCCATGTTTCTCATAGAAAAGGAAGTCTCGCGACAACGTGACTTCCTTCTTCCTGTAGCCATTCACTTCCATTTGCAAAAAAACACACGAGTCGATACGTGCCGTAGTTCTCGAGTTACGAATTTTTTAAGTTTTGTGGTCGAAATGCTGTTTTTTTCACCATGGCTAACCTTGATTTCTGCCATTCTATAACGTGATTTAGTGATGAAGATACTGTAATTTGTAGGATTTACAGCATAAGACTTAGTGAAAGTTCTGCGTAATGAAGCTTACAGTGACCTAGATTTCGACTGGGATGAGGTTCCAGATATGATAAACAACGATTCGGAAGAAAGTTCTGAAGAAGATCCCCCCCCCCCCCCCCCCCCCCCCCCCCCCCCCCCCCCCCAAATCGCTCATGTGACATTCTTCAAATTTATGATATAGCATCATATATATTTGTAGGAACTTTAAAAATTATTTTCATTTCATTATTTCCTTTCCTCTCTTTTAAATTAACTTTTAAATTGGGTAACCATGATCAAATTACGGAGTTACTTATCTTGCCGTAGGTTTTTGGCGTAACTAAGCTCACGTAAGTGCTTACTGAAGAGGTTAAAGTAGAAAAAGAAAATAATGCAGAAATAACACCTTTTTGACGGCTGTGGTATACTCTGTTGGCATACACATCCCCTCTAGCTTATGAAACTGCTGTGTTTTAAGTTAATACAATATGTCAAATTGTGAAGAACAGTTTGTAAGAACAAAAACAACACTAAAACCAGAAGAACAATTTCATGGAGAAGAATTAACAGACCAAAGAAGACTGAATATAAATAATTTTGCTAAAGATTGAATCAGAACAAAACATGTTATTAACTCTGGTCTTAAGATTTGTTTCCCCATAATTAAAAAAAAAAAAACAACCCAAACCCATGCCACTTCCTTGTACAAATGACTAACTGATCATTTCTGCCACAAGTTTAATTCAAAACCACTTGTAAGTCAATGAGTGGGACAGCAGACATACAGTATGCTTCTACAAAGCCAACATCTCCCCACCTGAGAGTTGTTGTCCTGGTACAGTTTGAGGAGGCAGTAAACACGGTCGTGTTTTCTTCAAAGTCCTCCTTCAGTGGGAGACACTGGATCACCGTTGGCACTATCTGTAACACCAGATTCTTTTACCAACTACGTTATCAAATGAACAACACCAAATGCATCATTTCAATTTTGTATTTGATTTAAAATCTCAATCTCAAATGCAAGCAATGTCTGAGAATTTGAGCAAAGACACTTTCTGACTCCAGGTTATTCATGTTTCAATGTGTTCTGACTCAGAGTCTAATGAAAGTTACCTGAGGGAAATTTTCGGCTAGCTAATGCCAAAATGAATAACCGTAGTCGGAAAGTGTCTTTGCTCAAATTTGATGACAAAATGGACAAGAAGTCTTGAACACTATTATACAATTTGAAAAACAACACCGAAAGCTGCAAGATGGGAAAACCATAGACATTCGAACATCAGATGTCGCAAGTAACACATTATCCCTCTGTGTTTGAGACTCACTTCAAGTGTGAAAGGCAACAATGCAATTCATATTCTACAATCGCAGATAAACATCTCTTCCAAGAAAGAATCAACCAATGTGAATTTGTAATTACTAAACTGAAAGATACTATTTTCAACCTGGACAGTGTCATTAGAGAAAGATTACCAGAAGCAACAGCAAACCAAGTTAAACAAGCCATTAAGATTAAGTATAGCAGAGAATTTGAAAACTGTAAACAACGACAAAGACAAAAATTTGATAAAGCTACTCTACACAGTGACCACATGAAACAAAAGGAAAACAAAAACACTGATACAGGCAAGTGGATTGTGAAAGTGAAACATAAATGTCTGAGAGAACAACACCGTCCCCTGCACGGAGACTGTCCCAGACCTGTTTACTCTAAAAATGCTTTTGGTATACTTTTCAACATGAATGTGGGCATTTTCTACAAAGACAGGGAACAAATCTTCCATATTTTCTCAAAGGTAGGATGATTAGAGTGTGGCCTGGGTGTGAGAGTCATTTCCCTTTCTCCAGCCATCATCCAGATTTTGCATAATAAATTATAACAGTCATATAAATAGGGTGAATGAGGTCAAAGGATGAAGGAACTTCAACCATTGTGGCCTTACATATTCGTGGCGTAGGTTCTCCGCATTGACCCAGACCATCCTGCAGATTGCAGCGCACATGTTATCCATCACACGCCCATTCTCCTCTTTGGCCATCATTTCAGCAGCATTTTCAGAATGTCAGCATGACGTCTGTAATCACAAGCATGTTTCAATCTGAGAATGTTTATGATAAATTTGTTCTGTGGAAAGTGTAACAATTTTCTCTCTTCACATTGTAGTACTGTACTTTCTAAACATGTGTGTGTGTGTGTGTGTTTGACTGTCTGTTGCAATTTTTAACATCAGATTTTATGAAAGTAAATATGAAATGAGGCAGGGAACAGTAAACAATAAACAGCAAACAAGTAGGATAACTCTTGCTTCCACAAGTAAACATAACTCCAAAAGAATGCTGCTTATGAAACCTAATCGTCTAGCAGACATGACAACACACAGCACGCAGAACAAACAAAGAAAAACATCCCCCCTCCCTCCCCCCAAAAAGGATGTTCAAAGCTTGCCCATATACCCTGTACTGAACACATCTACACAGCAACAAGAACTGGAGAAATGAAAAAATATAAAAATTACTTTTCCTCAAGACCAGCACAGCCTTTTAAAACTTGTATATTCAAGTTTTAATATACAATATAAAAATATGTAAGAGAGATACTGGGTTCTGGCAGTCAACGCTCGATATAGTCAGACAAGTTGAAGGACAAACAGGAACAAATACAAATAACCTCAATTTAATTGAAACTACAGTAAATATGAAATCAGGCATGGAACAGTAAACGATAAACAAACAAATACGGTAACTCTTGCTCCCACAAATCGCCTATAAACTTGTCTGACTATATTCAAGTTTTAAAAGACTGTTTCCTTGTTTGTTCTATGTGCTCTGTGCTGTCATGTCTGCTAGGTGATTCAGTGTCATAAACAGCATTCCTTTGGAGTTACGTTTTCTTGTGGGAGCAAGAGTTACGCTGCTTGTTTATCAGATTTAATGTTTTTGTCATTGTCCCAGAAACTAAGGTCTGGGGACATTCAGAGTGCTTTTACTCCACTTACTACAAAAGAAAAAACAGTTTAAAACACAAAGAAACACAGTTGAGCATGAGTGAATGAGCATCTTTATATGGAGGGTGCCATGTTTATCCAACGACAGCCCCTGGAACTTGCTGATATGGATGACTCCGACATAAACTCATCAGGGCCATGGATGAGGCAAGGACATCACAACAGAAGTTGCCATGAGAGCAAGGCATGAAGGGCCACAGAATCTAATACTTTCTTTTTCACAGAAAAAATCAATGATGATGATCAAGACATTAAGGAGTTCCATTCTAGTTTGAGGCTATACGACAGGGCTTTATTAATCTACATATCCTTTCTTATTTCATCCCTATGTTAAAACAGGCTTGACAGAAACAGCTATCAGCTGTGCTGGTCTGCAAATAATCACACTCACTGAAATGGTGAAACTCCACAATAGTTCCAGCCCGATAATTTAAACTCCTAGAGACCTCAAAATGTAACATCTAGATACTGACCCAGTTATCAATCATATAAAATTTGACAACCATTAACCATATGGTTTTCCAGTTATCTTGTGGGCAGATGCACACACAACTCAGGAACGGAAACAATGCCATAGCTTCCTGCCTTTAACATGAAATATTCTGGATCCTAGAGTTGCAGAGAAACTGATCTATTTAGGATTCACAAGGAAACCATTATTTTCCAAGACATGCTGGCATTCACAGAATATTGTTCTGGCTCAAGCCAGCAACATTTAAATCATCCCATTTCAAAAGTGACCCCCAAGCCCTAACTTCCCCAGCAAAACTTAAAAGATCCTTCCCCCTACCCTCCACCACCAAATTTGAAACATGGGGAATAACTTATGAATTAGGGGAAATTCCAGAAAAAAAGAAAAAAAAAAAAAAAAAAAAAAGAAAAAGAAATGGAAGGCAGTTGCCACTGTACACATAACACGACGATTCACTCACATTTTCATTGTTTCTCCCCCATTTGCAGCCAGCATGCCCAGAGCAAACACAGCATTACTGCGCACCTCGTCGTCCTCCTCTTTCACCATGCGGAGAAAGACTGGGTAGAGGGTATCCACAAATGCTATTGTTGCTTCTCCTATCGATTCAATCACTTCAGCTAATGTGCCCACTGCAAAGGACTTTTCTGCCGTGGAGCTGGTTTGTTTCTGTAAACATTGAAAATTCTTTGACTCACACACACCGATGTTCTAATGTTTCTGCACAGGTAACAAATATTCACACCTTTATAGATTGTTTCAATACATATATTCTGCACATATTCAAAGATTTTATATCTTGATAGGCTATTTAATTATCCCCCTTGTTTCTGTACACATAGATATATGTTAACATCTTTGTAGGCTGTTTCACACTCATACTTGACTGTCCAAACAAACACTGGAACCCAAATTTTTCTTTGGGAGACAGGGAAGGTAATCCAAGACTCCTATGCACATGGATACCAGAGTAATACCCCTTGCAAAGTTGACATCTTCTGGTTATGAACCGTTCGATTCAGTTTTCCTTCTTTCCTAGCTGATGAACATCGCCTACCTTTTGGCTCTTCATCTTTCAACTTTGCTATGGATTCCAAAGATGGACCCAACAGCAAGAACAGTCAGGCCTTTTTGAGCCTCAGTCTTCATTTTTCTCGCTTCTCTATGGATGCATTTCTGACCAAAATGTCCATTTCGATAGCCGCATTGTTTATTTGGCAAACTAGATATCCCAGACTATATTTAGGAGATTGTACTTCCATGACATGACCAAATACATACATGTCTGAGAGGGCTGTTAATCACTCTGACAGTGACATTCCTTCAGTTCTGTGTTATTTCTGATACCTTTAAAGTCTCTGATTTTTGACACATGACTGAAGAATTTTCAGCCCAAGAATTTTCCAGATGATACAGTCGCTAAGGCCACATGACTCATCCTTGACGAAGTGTGCATTGTCTTAGACTACCTTATATGATCTGTCCTTTGAGACATAACAAATAATTTTTTAGCCACAGAATTATTTAAGGGTTGGTTGCTCTCTGTATATGTTTTTATTGTCCCAGTTTGCTTTTATGGTTTGATCTTGGAGACATGATCGCGTAAGCCCTGATGGAGGGTTGACAGTATCTCAGATCACTACTCACTTTTAGTTGTGGTTAGACTGTGTTATACTGAATGTGAATTCAATACCTAAGATCAGGTCCAGTCCAAACAGTCTCAGACAATGTAACTTAGACTATTTAAGGCAGGTCTGATTTTAGAGACATGTCAGAAGTTTTTGATGACCGTTCTATTGGGGGGGGGGGGGGGGGGGGGGGGGTCAGTGGGTTGTAGTAGCGGCTAGGACAGTGACTTCCTTCCTATTGTGATTTTGTTTTGGACTACCTCAATCAGGATCTGATTTTAGACCCAACAGACATTTTAACAACCCTAGAACTTATTTTTGGAAAGATTAGTTGTAGCCGAGACAATAGTTAACTTCCACTGGGATTATTATTATAATTATTATGATGATGTCTCTGACTGTGAAGGTCAGATTTCATCTTAAAAACTATCACTTTCACCAAAACTGCAATTTTTCTTTGGGAAGGTGGCAGACATTTGGCCACAACATGCTCCTGAATGTGTTTATTTTGGGTCCTCTTTTCCTTCTTTTATCTATCTATATTTTTTCAGAGACTGTGTTATATGAATGTGAACACAATACTAAGATCAGGTCCAGTCCAAACAGTCTCAGACAATGTAACTATACTTCAATTGAAGGATAATTATGTGTTTTTAATGACCTGTAACTAACTTGTACACTTTGATAGTACTCAAGTCACTGTCATTATTTTTTGGTCTTTCCCCATTTTCTCAAGTGGCTTGGCTAATTCGCATCTACATCTAACCTATGTGTTTTTTTAAGAGCAAGCAGTGACATATTCATTCACCACTTAGCCCCCTGTCATGGGAGGTAACTCTTTTGGCATATGATTACTTCTAGTTCATACCTGTTACTTGTTAGACCGTTTATTGCTGTCTGATGTGGTGACTGCTTCCTTGGTTTGGGAAGAGCATTTTTAACATTCAACTATCGTTTTCAATAATCTGAAATTTATTTGAACAGGTAAGTATGAGAAAAAGGAATTTTCCTCCTAAAAGTATTTGAATTTTCTTACACCTCTCTCCCACAATCCCAATCTGCATAAGGAAAGGTGTAGAAAAACTGAAGTAGACTATTCACCACCGGAAAAGGTAAACTTTCTAAGGGAAGTACTCTGGGTGTCCATGTGCTAGGAAGCTTGGATTAGTCCCCCCCCCCCCCCCGCAAATATTGGGTCCTGATTTAGTCTGCTCTGGTTTCTGGAAAGTAAGCACAAAACATTTGTTTGGACAGACATGTCTATCTAAATACTACTTTTAGTTGGAAAATTCCTTTCATCATCATGTCTTGTGTCTACACAGACATTGAATATTTACATCTTTTTAGACTGTCTTACTATGACATCTTTCTGCACAGACGACAGACATCAACATCTCAACAGACGAATTGGATATCCCATCTCATATGTAAAATGATAGCCAAATCAGTAGAATGGAAATCAACCGAGATGCTCATCTTTTGTTTTTCTGATAAAAAACTGAAACACAAATTATTTGACGTTATCAGGAAATGTGCATATGTTTTGTAGACAAGATATAATGTGACACAAAACTAGCCATATATATTCAGCACAGACCGGGTTCAGTACTGGCACTTGTCCAATACACTTCATAAACTTCATGGATATAAAAAGATAGCATACTCTTTAATCCTGCCTTCTGAAATAACGTCCAAATCGTAAGGCAAAAGAAAACGTAGGAAAAGGTCAAATGTAATGAGTTGATGAAGACTGACCAATCGTTTGAGCAGATCAGTGAGGAAGGATGTGAAGAATGGGGAGAAGCTGGGTCCTCCCCCATCAGCCTGGCCATGACAGGCAGCACATCCCCGGCCGACTCAATCAGCATCCCGTCGTATTCTGCCTGCTGCTCATCGTCATCCTCCTCCTCGTCTTGACAGGCCACCTGAAAAAGAACACCATGGACTGCTATGATTACTTTCCTCCCATTGTAACCGCTGACTTCACCACTTCTTGCTAATGTCTGCCTTCCATATGCTACCCATCTGAAATGCTCTTGGCACCTCTATGCAGCATGCCTATGCGTGCATGCGTGTGTGTGTGGTGTGTGTGTTGTGCATGCATGCTTGCATGCATACATACAAAGCATGAAATGCAACAGTATTCTCACTTGACTCTTCCCATGACATCTATAGAAGTCTCGTAACAACTGTGATTATGTTGAAAAACAGACAGCCTCAAAAAACAGAATTAGCTTGACTGTACCTTTTCTGCATTCCATTCATTCGCAATGAATCATACTCATTTCATTTCATAAAGAAAACTTCAACCCCTCATTCCTTTTCAGGGAGGAAAAGCAAAAATCACTTTAATTCTATAGGGGTCTGTGGGGAGGGGGGCAGAGGGGCAAGACGTTCAAACATGACATTATTGGCCTTCAAGCAGGCAGACAAAATGGTGACTGCCAGCTCTCACAAATGTGACCAACACTCTGCAGCTTCTCTTCAGATTTTTACCCCCCTTTCTAAACTGAATTTTCTTTTTCTTCATGGTTTTGCTGAAATCCGCAACTTCATATGAAACTGGATGCCCTTTCTTTTCTTTGGTAAATCAAGTTTATCCTACATTTCCACCTCTCCTTTGTTGGGAAGCCTCAAGACAATGCAGAATCGTTTATTCTATAACTGCCACAAGGTGTCCTTTTCAACAAAATAGAGCAGATTTTCTACAAAAAGGATATTCAATATACCAGATGTTTAAAAGAATGGAGCGACGGGACGTTTCAATGTTTTGCCTTGCAAATATTTGGGGAGAGGGGAGGGTTGTGGGGGCGAGGGAATCATTTGTTCCAATTTCACCTGCCATCACACAGTACAAGATTCTTCTGGGTTGTGATTACTCAATTCTGCTTTGATTAGGGTGAAAACAGATTCCTCTCACATAAATTACTTTCAAACCTGATTCATCACATACTATGGCACAAATTTATGTTCTCTTCTTGTATCCCCCCCCCCCCCCCTTTTTTTTTTTTCCCCCCTTTCGGTTATGATTGAAGATATGTTGTCATAGAAGCAGGCACAGCCAACTGCATTCAGAACACCAAAGCTGACAAGAACTGTTGCTCTTTGTTCAAAGCTCCTGCCATGGTTACACTGTACAAGTTCAATTACTGCTCAACAGCTTTGTCTCTCAATTTTCTTTTCAATGAATTTTTTCTTGGTTCATTGTATTTGACAAATCTTTGCCAAACACGTATACAAAATATGGTGAAATTGCGTGGGTAAACAGATCTGATTCTGCTGTTAAAAAAAGACGACTGGCAAAAGGACTGCTATAGAACCAGTGGCCCCGCATGAAGTAGCTGGAATGAACAGTTTGGGAGTTGTGCTGCAACAAACAATAACGAAAAGAAGCAAATAAACTCAATCACTCACCACCGTATTCTACTACATCACACCTAATTCCTTATCCAATTCCAAGAAAAGAAGAAGAAATAAGAGGAGGAGGAGAAGATGAGAATGGAGGAGGAGGAGGAAAAGCAGAGCCCAATGTGACCTTGTGAGTGAAGATGTCCTTCATGGTCTGCAGAATGAGGTCTGTGGTGTTGGTGACCTGCAGCACCGCCACCCCCAGCTTCTCCAGCAGCTCTTGCAGGGAGTCCACAGCCGCCATGACCACCGTGCGGTCCTGCTCCTGTTTGGCAATCTCCAGGAACTTGGGCACCACTGTGCAGAGCATTGTTTTCAACGCTGCAACACAGAATATGAAGACTTTCATCAAAATTCATGTTGGGCTCGTAAAATTTTGTATCATCAAGGCTGCCTACCTCCCCTCAAACATCTTCTTGGGACACAGTTCTTTAAAACCAGTGAGTGTCAAAGATTGATTTTCAGGGAAACATGCTACAACACGAACAGAGTGAAAGCTTGCCATTCTTAACACAATAAAAAACTTCTACAAAGATCCTGCATTGTGTTTACATGTCTTGAAGACATCTCTGGTGCATTTTTCAAATCTCGTTATATAGTTGTGAATATCTGTCGTCACATCCCAATGTGAATCATGAATCATGAACACGTATGTCTCTCTCTCTTAAGGGCTTTGTATAGATGTGTGCATTTGTTAACTCTCTTGACAAGCGCGCACCCGCTAGCGCCCAACCGGAAATCACACAGCCAAAAAGCTGAGCGCCTGCCAGCGCCCCAGTAAAACACGTGGCACCAATGGGCACCGCCATGTTTCTCGTAGAAAAGGAAGTCTCGCGAGAGAACGTGACTTCCTTCTTCCTGTAGCCATTTACTTCCGTTTGCAAACAACCGCGAGTCGATGTGTGCCGTGGTTCTCGAGTTATGAATTTTTAAAGTTTTTGTGTCGAAATGCTGTTTTTCACCATGGCTAACCTTGATTTCTGCCGTTCTATAATGAGATTTAGTGATGAAGATACTGTGATTTGTAGGATTTACGGCACAAGACTTAGTGAAAGTGCTGGGTAATGAAACTTAGAGTGACCTAGATTTCGACTGGGGTGAGGTTCCAGGTATGATGAACAACGATTTGGAATAAAGTTCTGAAGAAGATTTTTTCCCCCCGAGTAAATGGCTCATGTGACATTCTTTAAACTTATGATATAGCAACATATATATTCATAGGAAATTTTAAAATTATTTTTATTTCATTATTTCCTTTCCTCTCTTTTAAATCATTTTTTAGTTGGGTAACCATGTTCAAATTACAGAATTACTTATCTTGCCGATGGTTTTCGGCGTAACTAAGCTCAGGTAAGTGCATGCTGAAGAGGGTTAATTTGGCACTGTACAGGTTGTTCTGAAAGTTTCAGAAGTCTCTGGCCACCACTCAAAGCAAATATGCACACCTTTTTTTTTTTTTTTTTTTTTTACCCCCCCCCCCCCCCCCCATATAAACAGAAAAGTGAATTCCCAAGACAGACTGCCCTTATCTATTGTTTCTAGGGACTGTAGGTAGCCATGCATATCTAACTTGCACAAACTGTTACTACTATAAACTGTCTTGCCAATGTTCATGCTTCACATTAAGATGCTCCACCAGCACTAAGTGTATAATTTAACAAGGGGTAAAAAATCATCACAACAAAAACTAATCACTTCTGGTTCTGTTCCATGATTTGTGTGAACAGTGGAAAGACAAGTCATAAAGATCAGTATCCCTGTTTGCATGAGGCAGTCCCATGGATTACTGGAGTGGAATTATAAAACTAATGGAAGATGGGAGGTGGGTAGGAGAGGGATGGGTGGGTGGTTGTTAAAAAGCTCTAAGACAAATGTAGTTCCTATTACAATCTTTTAACATATTAATTCAAATATTGCTATCCTCTAGGCAGATGAAAAGGAATGCTGACTTAACTAGCAATTCTGCTAAGCTGATGAAGGTGGCAGAAAAGGTTCAAGAGGCAGACTGACTGTTATCCAAAGAATTGAGAGAACATAGAGATGTGAACAACATTGTGTGTAAGTGACAGGACGAAGACTGGCTAAAACACAGCAGCTACAGTGGAACATCACACAGTCAACTTGCACTCAGAGAACACACATCCCAGTTTACCATTTTCTGCATCACCACCAGGCGTGTTGGAGCACGTTTCATGGACACAGAAGCACAGCTGGCCCAGAGTTGCGATGGCAGCTTTCTTGATGCCTATGGCAGGATAATCTGCCAGCTCCAAGACCTCTGCGTAGATGGTTTCCAGGTAAGGTAGGAAGGCAAAGCTGGAAATGAAAATAACGAGAAATGATACACATGATAAACAATCAACGATCTAGTTTCACAGTAAATTGAAGCTTTTGTCAGGAAAGGAGAAATCCTTTGCAGCTTCCTGCTGAGACACCATTCCTGCTGTATGTAAAGCAACAACAACAAAACCCCAAGCCATCAAGGTCTGTTCTCTTCTGGCCATATCTCTTGCCTAAAAATACTTATTACCACTTCAAGTAGTTTTATGATAGACTTACCTATCCAAACAAATGCTCATTCCAACTTGGTAATGAACACCGCCAAAAATCAGGATAAACAGGGGGGAAAAAAAAAGGGGGGGGAAAAAAAAAAAAAATTGGGATAGTAGGGAGGCAACTTCACCTTATGGATATGCGCCAGAGTGATCTCCCTTGGCGAATTAGGGATTTGACGATGAAAGGGCCAGTGGAGGCAAAGTTAACATCAAGGCCAGCTTTGGGCTTAGCTGTCTAGGAATAAAGGGCTCACAGAGTGATTGAATCGACTAATGAACCTGACCCTGGTCAAAATGACAAACAGCGCAGTTTCTTTTTTTTTTTTTTTCTCTTAAATCCTGATGTTTGGCGACATTCCACCCTATGAAAGGACAAGGCATTCGTCCAGAAAGATAATTAAGAAAAGACCAGAGCTAGCGAAGTCTGCTCCTCCTACCACGTCTTTGCCTAAAACAAAAAAAGGCCACAGCCATTGAGGTCTGCTCTTCCTGCCACATCTTTGCGTAAAAAAATCCAAAGCCAACAAATTCTGTTCTTGCTCAATCTCTGCATAAAAAACAAAGCCAAAGAGGTCTGCTTTAAACATACTCAAGCTGTGGCTTGCTAATCTAATCAGGGTGCAATACACGACATCAATTCATTTCTACTATACTTCAACCCAACATGGTCTTTTTAAAGCTTACCTTTCTAACTAACTTCTTCAAAAGAAATTCTTTCTCCTAACACAACTTTTAACCCTTCCTCTGCATTCAGAACCTTACAATACAAGCCTTGACCTGGCCTCCCTGCTCAGCTGGGAAAAAAAACTTGACATAACTTGAACACAATACACACACCACCCCCACCCCACAAAGGGAACCAGGGGTAAAAGGGAAGTTTTTCATTTCATGGAGGGTGCCTGGGATCAGTGACTTAAACCTCTTCCAAGTTCATACTGCTCTCCATTCACAGCAGGTCTAGGCAGGAGTAAACCAAACAAAACTTGTATAGTTAATGGAACCGACAAGGTGGCTTAATTCTTTGAAAAAATACACATTTCTCAAAGTTAATCTCTCTACCTTCCCTTGTCCTTTCCATATGATGCCCCCTCCCCTCCCCCCTCACACAGACCCAACCCCTTCCTCCTAAATAAGTTTACATGCACAAGAGTAATGACAAGAAACTCTCAACCAGGATACAAGATAAACTGCAAAGCATTTGTCTGAAACAAACTTCATCCCAACCTGATGCAGAGTGTTGAACTATATCACCCAGATTCATGGTCTTGTTTGTATTACATGTGCATATGAGGTGGAGGGGGAGAAGGTGATTGAAGTCAGGAGTGAGACAAGGGGAATGAGTGTAAGATGTGGATTCAAAGCATATGATTTCCATGGAGAAAAAAAAAGTAGCCAGACATATGATTTAATGGGCAATAAAGTGATCCTGAGTCCATCACAACCTGTGAGTATTACAAGAGAAAACTGCTCACCTGGTGTTTTGTGCCAGTTCGCCAAGAGCCACACAAGCGTCCTCCTTCTCCTCCAGGTAGGCATTCTCCACGCTGATCCTGTAACCATCCCTACAACTTCAAACCAACTGTTAGCATTTTCACATTTGAAGCTGCTTTTATCCAGTGCTTTCATTTATCATGAGCACCAGATAAACATTGTTGGAAAAACTGTACTTTGATCATCTGATACCAAAAGGAAAGGAACATTTTAAACAATAAAAAAACTTAATTAAAAAATACCTGACAATTCAGTGCAGCAAAAACACAGTGAGGGAGAGAGAGAGCAGAAGTCATAATAAAGGAGAATAGTACACCGAGTATCAATACAGCATGTAGAGCTATAAATGAGAGGAAAAAAAAACAAAACCTCTGCAGAACATTAATTGCCAAGATAAAACTATAACAGTAAACAGTGTTGCAACCAATGGATTAATTTGCAACAAAGCGCCACACACACACAAAGAAAGAAAAAAAACCACAGAACAGTGACCTGGTTCACATTCTTGCCTTCAGTCCGTGATACCATCTTCTGAGCCATAGCCAAGATTTAAACCAGTACTCTCTTATATTGAGTTTGTTCTTGTTTTCACTGCAGTCTTCACTGAATGGCAGTAAGTTCTGTGACTAGATTAAAGTTTCAGGTTTACCACCCAGACTGAAAGGAAAAGAAAGAGAGGAAACAAAACTGATGACAGAAGATGGGATGGGGTGGAATTTGGCATGATTTGAATTTCGCAGTCTCTTCCATTTGATCCACTGAGAAAGCGACTGTTTTCAAAAATATGTATCCCACCCACACCCCTTCCCTTCCCCCAGTGTAAACCCAGAGATGTGGCATGCCTAAGATTACATCCATGTGCAAAGCATTTCCCCTCACCCTTCCAGTTTCATGGCATCACTGTCTTCTTCTCCGTCACTGTCCTGAATGTCTTCTTCATCCTCTAGGGTTTCCTCGTTAAAGATGGCTACAGGTTCCGCATCTTCTTTATAGTGAGCCTGGAGAGTTAAAAGTTCACAGCACATTTAACTTTTTATGAAAAAAAAAAAAAAAATGGAGTTAACCACACACGCATGCACTGTAACAAAAAAAACTTCATGTGTGGGACGATTATCTTTTTAAAATGGAGCAGAGCAAACTTCGTGCTTTTAAATTTTACTCTAATTTCATGTACTATCCTGGCAATATGGGAAAATTGCCCGTTAAGAGAATACCAGCTCGAAGGGCTGCTAAAGAGAAGCCTTCTGTCTATGCAGCTTCTGAGAAATGAGCTATGTGTCACTGATAGTCTTCCAGAAGACAGAAAACTACAGAGACCTTATGAGGTTGAGTCCAAAGCCAGGCTGGCAAGTCTAGCTCATGTGAAGGTCAGACACACCTGCTAAAGCTCTTCATGGCCTGTGAGCTCTCAACCTATCTTTTTCATACTCTTTCATTTCAAGTCTTCTTTTCTTCATTTCCTTGTTTTTGACTCTAGCCCAATATGGACTCATTCGCACATGAATCCCAATGTGTGTGGACAGTTTAGCTTGTTGAGATTCCCCCATGACAATGCTGAAAGTGAAAGGTGTGATAACTGAATGACGATTTTGGCTTCACTATCTGAGGGTCCCAGGTTTCAAACCTGGTAGCCAGTCCTAATGGACAGACAAAAGGGGAAAATGTTTCCCATCTTTATGGGTGAAAACCAGGGGGAAAAAAAAAAAGAAGAAAAAGCATGAAAGCAGAGTCCAGGGGCCGGCTTTAAGCCCCCTGAAGCTGAAGGGTTTCTGCACTTTTGTCAAGTATAGTCTGGGCATTTGGAGGCAACTTCCTCACTTTTACTTTGCAATCCACAAGACCATTACTGTTACACAGACTGATAACGTTAGAGAACAAAATGGAGGTCACTGAAAACAAGCCACTGCTGCACAAGATGCTGGGGGCTGAACATGTAGTTCTTATTATTAACCATCTTTTGTGTTTTGCATGTAGTAAAAGTTGAAAAAGCAGTCAATTTTGATAAAAGCAATGATTTGTGTTCATCAGAACTTTTTTGCATCAACTTAACCTGCAGAAAACTGTGAGAAACAAAAAAAAGTTTAACATTTTACATGGACTTGTAGGAAGGGGCCACACAACTGAACTGAATGCAACTATTAAGTAGAATGTTCTAAAAAGGTTTCACTGTCATATGACACTGATAGCAACATCGGCTTGTTTAAGTTTTAAAACTGAAAATAAACACAACTCCCACTGTCACTTAATTTCCCAAACCTTTGCACAAAGTGAGTCAGAGAGAGGAGAGTAGGAGGGAGGGAGGAGGAGGATGGAGGAAGGGCAGAAAGAGAGATTTGTGTTTTCCATATCTTCATTTTCAGCATTTTTTATTTCAGTGCCGGCACACAGTTGTGCTGCACTATATTGACACTGGCTACACAGTCTGTTCAGTCTTCACAAACTGAGCCCCATAAACAGGTAGTTCCTCTACTAATGATGCATCACCCTCAAACTTTTTTCAAAAGTCAAATAATGGAAACAGTTTATACTTATCACAGTCAACACTCGCTTACTCTTCACAAAGCACTCTTAGACAACAGGGGACAAAGAAGGTAGCTAATTGATCCTTCGTCAAACCTCTCGCTATGATTTATGATGCATGATACGCGCAACATTTTGCAGATCATCGACTCTTCTGTCAAAAGCGTTAGACTCTTGTGAAACATGCAGAAAATGGTTGCGAAAATCATGTTCACAAATTGATGCACCTGTCTCAGCAATAGTTTCATAAATAAAGCACATGGAAAATCCTCACAACTGTAGGCAGTACAGCCTTGAAAATAGTATGATGAAAACCCTGGATTGGAAATACTGGATAAGGAACAGTAATGGACTCACAGTGATTAAGTCCTTCATGTTTTTGTTTTTTTTTTTGGGGGGGGGGGGGCGGCCCAGGATTTTTCTTTTCCCCGTTTTCTTTTTCTCAGAAGTCACTTCGAAAAATCTCGGGGATCCTCGGATCCAAGGAGAGTTCCCCAGCCTGAGTTCTTGTCAGTAAATGTATATAGACAAGCAGAGGACAATTTCTACTACCCTGTCGAGATCCTGTGGTCCATATCGGTGGGTTCAAATGTGTGTGTAGGCAAGCAAAGGACAGCATACATACTACTCAGGACCTGTAATCCATGTAGTTCAACAACTTTGAGTGTTTAGTTAAGCAGGGGGCAGATTATGCACGATTAAGGTCCTTGGTTTATGTCAAGAGGGTTATGGAAATTCGAAAATGACCAGCATGCATCAACCACGACAGTGTCATCAGCAAGCTGATGTTGATACATGGCAAAACAAGCCGCCAATACCAACTAAATCAGTGCTTAAATGTCTATTGTTCTATTCATTCACAAAAGTAGTAACTTGAAAAAGGCGATTAGATGGGAAACGGAAGGGGAGATAAGCATGAAAAGATGTTACTCACTGTTACTCCCTCTGTGGACTTCAGACTAAGCAGTAAGTAGTGAATGATTTTCTCCATGTAGGGTTTCAAATCTTGCTTGACCAAGCTCGACAGAGCAGCAAATAGGCCATACCTGCAAAAAGACAAGTTAACTACGGTAACTGATCATCCAGTTTGTCGGCAAGCCTATCAAACCAATTCTGCACAAAGACAGACTAAAGAATGTAGAAGAAAAAGAGGAAACAAAACAGAAACAAATGAAAACACAATGAAGACTACTCATTATATATTCTAGGCATTACTATGTACACATGAAAACAGAATCTGTAACAACTGAATATACTCAAGCAACAGAAAAAAGAAATGTATGCATGTGTATGTGTGTGTATATCAAAAGGTGTGCATTTGAAAAGAGCTAAGCGCTAAAGCTGGTAGTTACAGCTGATCTGTAAAGCCTCTGACTATTCTGCCAAAACTTGATCAGATTACCATCAACAACAGACAGCATTTCTTTGAAACTGATGAGAAAAATCCCACTTACACACATCTGCGCAAGTCAGGGTCATTAGCACTGTCTAACAGACCAAGCCCGAGCTGCACACATTCTGTGGCTAAAGGCATGAAGGTTTCTTTGCCGATATTGCGAGCCAGCACTCCAAGTGTGTCTGTACAATAACAATCACATGAAAACACATCAGAAACATAGCACAGTTATTTACACATACAAAGCTTTCACAATGCTTACAAAGTCCAAGGACATGTAACCATTCCATTACGCCCTTCACTCCCGACAGCAGATATAACATTGTTCAGGGTTCATGTGAAAAGATGGGAAACCAAGTACACATGCATGTCAAGAATAGCTGTTATATATGGTATTAAACAGAACTGAATGTAGTCTTCAATAAACCCAAATCAACACTGAAAGTACTACAGAGAGGAAAGAGACTGTGAATCGATCAGAAAGGTTTACAAGATCACAAATAAGTTAAAAGTATCCAAGGGTTACTAAACATGAGATGAAAAATTACTCTATGTTAAAAAATGTTTAGAAATTTCATAGCCTATATGAATGAAAAATATCTAAAGTTAGAAATTTCATAGCCTAACAGACAAAGAGGAAATGTACAGCTAGCAGTTTATCACATTTGGATAATGGTATTACGGAAGGCAGAATGTACTCTCTTTTTGATATCTTGTCTGCTTTTCTCAAGGGAAAACACACATACCTCCATTAATTGTATTAGCTGGCCACAAGTCATTTGAACAGGACTAAAAATAAACTTGCTGAAAACAAGTCAAAAACAAGAGATTTTTTTTCTCGACTTGATACTTTAATCGTAACAGAACATTTCTTTCCCCACATGAACAGGTTTAAAATAAAAAATGCCAATAATCTAAATGCATGTGAATACCAGTTTATTAATTTTTCATGGCAAGCCAACCAGATCTGAATGTTTTAAAAAAAATGTGACAGCAACAGTGTAATCAAAATGCAAGACATATAAGCCAAATAAAAAATGAACAGGAAACACAACCCAATCCAAAACTGAACACAGCTGGGGAAAAAATAGACAAAGAGAAAAAAAAAAAAAACAAAAAAAAACAAAACAAAAACAAAAAAAAAAAAAAACCTGTCCTGCCAAGCATACACTTGCTGACTCACCAATAGCAATCACTTGCAATGTTTTGGTGTCTTCATCTGTGGCAGAGATGAGGTAGCCGCGAAAGTGTTCGATGATTTCCTGGAAATAGGGTTTCATGCCTTCACAGGCCGCTGTAGCTGAAAACCAGACACAGGCACTCTCACATCAGACAGTCAACACACAGTTCTCTACCATTTACGATTAAAAGGTAAGACACTGATAGGGGTTTGATGGGTTCCCCCCCCCCCCCCCCCCCCCCCCCCCCCCCGAGAAATACATAGGTCTTTGCACACAAGGATTGGATAGTTTCCCATGAAATAAGAAGCTATGTGATCTGATGATTTTCTGCAACATAAAAAAGTTACTCATTTGTATGAATCCATGGACTGATAGTTCTCAGTGTCATAAAAGTACCACATCTGTATTATACAATTAACATTTCCATGTGTGAACAAGGGTTTGATAGTTTTCTTGTGACATAAATTGAAGATTGTGTTACATGAAAGCAAGATATATCATCTACACTACTGGATGATGTAATTATGTTTTAAACATTCCCCCATAACCGACAACCTGAGCCAACGCAATCAGTGCTTTAAAATGTTCAAACATGGTAAACAGATGCCAAGTGACATACCAGCTGCGCCAATGGCACTGATGGCAAGTTCCCGTGGTCGTACAGCCGATGAAGTCTTCAATACAGACAAGAGGTGGTTCATCAGATCTGGTAAGTAGGGCATTATCTCCTGACCTAAAATGAAAAAGAAAATAACCATAGTAACTCTTACATGTAACAAGCACATCTCCTTTGCTCATACCATTTTTACATCAACCAAAAACATACAATCCCTTGTGAGACACAGGCATACCTAGAAAACGATGAACGAAAGTAATAATTTCAACACTTAGTAGTCATTCAAACCCCAAATCACGTCTGGTCTCAAAATCGATACCGAACACTTAATCACAAAATTCCTGAACACTGCTTTACCAGGAACAGGCAACAATCTATAACACATATAAAATCCACAATACACTTCCTAAGATTCCAAATCAACATCTCACTGTGCCTGTAATTTACTGCTTCAACAGATTATCTCACCATCAATGGCAATATACGCAACAGACAGGCACACAAAGCAATTGTTTATAAACCAAGATTCTTTTTGAACATCATCACTCCATCACTATTGAGGACAGTTCCTACAGACAGAGACACAATGTACAGCTTTCCACTTACTGAGATTCTCTATGAACATCTCCAAAGCATAGTAGCTCTTTGTAAGACCCCGAGGATTCTTCTCAGCCTCTTGAGTTGCCTTGCCCAGGTATTGGAACAGAAGGGGCAGCAGCTCAGATGCAAACTTGGTTATCCGGCTGTGTCGAAGTCAACAATTATTAAGGAATGAATCTTAACATATCTGATTATGACAAACACTAAAAATATACAATGCATTTAAATATTTTTTTTTAAGACAAATACCATACATTCACAGAAAAAAAGGGGAGGGAGGGAGAAAGAGAGAGAGGGAAAGGGGTACAACCGTTGACTTTCTCCTTCATTCTGATGAATGTCTTTGAAGATATGTGTGAGCTCTGTGCAGTGTTTTGGTATGTGTGGTGGTGTGGTATGCAACGAGACTTAAAAAACTATTGGGAGGGAGGGGGGAGAGATTGGTGAATACCACACACAGGTGTGTGTGTGTGTGTGTGTGTGTGTGTGTGTGTGTGTGTGTGTGTGTGTGTGAGAGTGTATGTGAATGTGTGTGTGTTGTATGCATATGTGTGTGCGTATGAATGTGAGTGCACATGCGTGCATGTGTAAGCATATGCTCGTGCTCACATATGCACAAAAGAGTATGAATGAGTGTGTGCACATGCATCCATGTGTGGTACATACCTAAATACAAGTGCCAGCCTGCATCCAAAGGCTCAAATAAACACTTAGTTTCTGCTGTCAGTGACAGTGCACACACGTTAAAACCAGACATACCCCTAGGAAACAGGAACAAGGAAGAAAGCAAAGCAACAAAGCAGAAAAGGAACTAACAACCACCTGTACCTGTAAGTGTTCAGAGAACTGGCCCAGGGCGAAGAGAGCAGCGTTTCGCACGGTGGGCTCTGCATCATTCAGCCCTTGGCAAAACACTCTGCAGCATCACCTTCATCAACCTGGCCACAAACATTCCAACACATTACAGTTAAACCTGTCAACTAACACCTTAAGATAAAAAAAAAGATCATAAGGATGGGAATTTCAATCAGGGAAACATCTTTTGACAGTTCAACTGTAATAACAGGGTTGGTACAGACTAGCCCTGACAAAACTTTCAAGCTTCTCACAACTTTACAATGGCAATAACTGTCTGTTTCATTTGCATATGTCAGCATCCTTTTATCATGCATGTTTCAACATCTCTCGGTCGCACAAACATCATTTGTAATGTTTCCAGCCTTCCAGCCATGAGGCAAGCACTAAAGCACCTGATTATGATCATCATTATTAGTAATATTTACAGGTTGAAGTCCACTGACAAAGGCAAAAGCTCACTTGCTCATGACGTAATCTGCACATCCCTCCACCACCACAGCCATGGCCAAGTAGCCCGCACGACGCTCCTTCGCCTTGTCACTGCTCAGGCACTTCTCCACCATGGGCATCTGGACCGCAAGAAAACAAGTCATGGGAAAACATATAACACACATCAGTGTGTGTGCATCCATCTGAGAAACAAGGGGTCAGGGGCTGGAGTCTTGTTGGTGGGGGTAGTGGAGATAGGGGAGATGTGAGACTGAGAAAAGGAGAGAGAGGGAGAGGAGGAGGGGGAGAAGGTAGGGGCATGAGAGAGAGAGAGAGAGAGAGAGAGAGAAAGAGAATATGAACACACACATATGTCATCAGATTAGGCCATACTTCCTATCTAAGGCTACAGTTACAATATATGACATGCTATAATAAAAATGTGAGTGAAATAGTATAGAAGCAGCAGAAAGGAACTGTTCTAGCAATCAACTAATCTAAGAAATAACAGATTCAACAAATAAACTGTCATCTCACGGCTCTGTCACCTCAGTGTAGGTTAGAGACCACAAATGTCTATCATAAATGTCAGCAACACACACATCACACTACACCCAATATTAGATTTCTATGCAAACTTTGTGTGTACTGCAGATATGCAGTTTCTTTGGCAATGTTTCTTTTAGTTTGTATAGCATGCTGGTAGATTGCTGAATTTCTCTTTGTTGTTGTTGTTGCTAAAAATGTACACATACATTTTGCTGTCTCATCTCCTATGCTCCCATAACGTAGTACTCTCTACTGCTCATTGTTTCTTCCCCTTCCCCACTCTCCCCTCAAAACGTATATATCTACTCACCAGCTTTGGAATGAATTTTTCTGGAGGGAGGTGAAGAGAAAGGGTGTCGAGCACCTGAAAAAGCAAAGAAAAAACAAAAACAAAAACACAAACTTCTGAGAAGAAAAAAAGCTCCGATCTAAACACTGCAGATGAGAAAGAAACGAAATGTTACCCAGTTCAAGCACTTTCATTTCCTAAGAGAACATATGGGAAAGAGAATAAAAAGATGATAGGTTAGTCTTCCTCCTCCCTAAATACACAGATGGAAAAGAGAATAAAAAAGGGTAGTGGGTTAGCTCCCTTACACCACCCCCTCTCCTGTCCACCCCTACCCTACCCGATTCTGAAAACTGACCTGAAGAGCATACTGTGGAGGTGTATGAGATTCAGCATCAGGTTCTGGTTCCTCCTCCTCTTCGTCCTCCTCCTCAGAACACAGGATGGGCAGCAACACTTGTAATGTGGGCTCCACCAGATGGTTCTTCATCACAGCCTGCCACATCATTCACCACCACAGATAACACATTAAGACCCTCTCACACAGAAACTCTTCTTCACAGGTTTCATCAGAACTTTCTTCTGTACAGCTTCTAAAGACCTGTGAAAACAGCTTATAAAATGCTCAGGAATGAAATCTGCTATGGCAACTGCAAGAATTTTTTCCAAAAGAACGTAACATTCCTTGACAAGACTAATTTACACACACCAAGCATACTCACCTTCTTCTTCAGACGGATGAGAGAGGCAAGAAAGGACATGGCCTTCACCCTCAACTCATCTGTGAACTCGGTCTTCGCAGCCACCTGCACAGCAAAACCAACCACAGTAATCAATAACATTCCTAAAACACTTCTATTTTCAGTCTTTCCTTTCTTCTCATCCTTACCGTCCAAACAAATGCCTTCCTTAGTGAGCTTATTAATTTTCATTGTGCTATATTCAAACAACTCAGCTTTCTCCTTTTCCTTGGTGAAGGAACATGCCCCCTTCCATTTTGAAGTCTGGACATGGTCTGGTTTTTTTTTTTTTTTTTTTTTTTTTTTTTTTTTTTTTTGCACTCATGGGTCCTCTCAAGATGCCCTTTCAAATTTACTTTTGCATCAGATGAGAAAGCTTCTCTCTTCTTTTCTTCAAAAGGGAGAACTTCTACCGAAAATGTCTGCAAGTTGCGCTCTCTTGCCACCTCTCTCCAGCATTCAGGTCCTCAATCTTACTCTACAGCATCACTGTCTTTGAGGAATAAACCCTGCAATCTTGTTACACATGGTGGTCATGTATCAACACCCACCAGACCTGTGTCAATTGCACAAATTGTTCCCACTCACTAAATGTAATTCTTAGAAGAACTGCTCTGGTTCAAAATGGTGTTTGCTTTGAAATTTTAATATCTGTGTAAACATTCCAGATGGTCTGCTTGGTTGCTTTTTTTTGTTATAGAGTTGCCTGCCTCTCCCAGCAAACCAGGTTGGTATTGGTACCATGGGCCGCGGAAACAGGCCAGTGTCTCCTCCCCCCACCCACTCTACACTCTCAACTCTCAGCACCTTGAAAGCTACGTGGAGTAGTTGTGACAAGCATTTTTGCCCACGGATGTGTACCAAGTCTTTTCTCTTGACAAGGCTCAGGGTTGGACCTTTTTCCTTTCAGAAGATTCGAAAGGAGTCCCTGCTGCAAAAGGTAAACATCGGTGAACACTGGCTGGGAGGCCTGGCATCTGACTGTGACTTATCTCTTCATCCCTTCCATGCTAAGTGGGGATAAGACATTTGTTTGTACAGGTAAGTATTTGTAAAAGAATTAGCAGTGAAAGTCTTTTTCTCACACTTAACTGTCCAAACAAATGCCAGAATATTGAAAAAGATAGTGAGAAGCACTCAACTGATGAGGGAGACACTGATCCCACATAAGAATGTCTCTGTACAGTTCCTCAGACCTAGAACTAAGCATCAGTGGCCACTATGAGCCCTACAACATGGTTTCTCGCCTAGCATTGAGGCGAAAAAGGCTTAGTCCCTGTTCTCCCTGAATCCAAAGGCACAAAGTGGCAAAAAACAGTGATAATCATTATGCAAAAATGTACGCCTGATGAAAGAAATTTCCATCTGATGCACTGAAATGTAATAAAAGTTACCGTGATGCAATGAATTTCTCCTGCATGTGCAACTATAAGCAGCACGTCAGTTAAAACCACTTTCCTCCCATTTGCCACAATCAGAGTCCATAAAAACGTAATGGTCCTCTGCATTTTAGAATATTCTGAATTTGTGAACAACATCTGCTCGAGAACTCTCCTCTACTGAAAACCAGCAAGAATCTTCAAAACAGACAACCCTGTGTATGACTGGACCACATGATTCAGCCAAATATGAAAAGCATGGCAAACTCTAGGAAATTCAACTTTTCTAAATCTTTATCAACAGCTCAACTGTGACTTGCAGGTGATAATCCTGCGAATGGAACAAAAGTCAAGCGATCTATGCAACATGACGAGCTTGGAGAATACGGCTGCATTACATGAATGTATGAACGTGTTACGACGCAAGAGTGGCCAGCCTAACACAATTTCATAAGAGGTTAAAAAAAAATTTTCATTGTCTTGTTTGTCACCAGGCTTCCCCCAATCACTTCAATGCATAGCAACAGGAATTTGGTCAAGTAAAAATATTTTGGCGTCGTATACTATACCATGTCAGACCATAGCATTAAAACGGCTGTCAGTCAGCTCTGTCAGGCCGAAGTTTTGTGGCAAATGCAGTCATAAGATAGTCACGTGACGCCCACCCTACTTCCGATTACGGAAGATGCCGAAGATCGTGTACTGTCCATCATTCTACTTCGGCCTGTCACCCAAGCAAGATAAGTCTTGTGCTCTGTCTCGCCTATACTTTGCCTTTGTGTAAAGATTGCTGTGTTGCACTCTGTACTCATTTATCTGTGGCTTCCGCTTATATCTTGACGTGTGAGGTTATCGGATGGGCTAGCATTCTAACCTTATTCGCTGAAATTTTCTCGCGATCGTGGTGCTGCTCCGGTTCTTGTCTATTTGCGTAACCGGTTCGAGGTTGATCGGCATTTTCCATCGCCACGTCCCTCGCGTTTTCTCGGCCTCCCTTTGTCCATCGGCCTTGCATTCTCACTCGCCTTTACGGCCTTTTGCCCCTAAATTCCGATTTCTAATCTCGCCGTTCCTTGTATCACGATTCCACTATCTCATCTGCGACGATCGCGGGTCGGTTTCGTCGCCATCTTGTTTTGCGCCAGTCTCCATTCCTTGTCGCACCAGCTTTCTAGCCCACGCAATTACACGTGGTTTGTCGTTCGGAAATTGCTTCCTACATTTGTTTACACCCCTCCCATTCATTGCCACATTTTCGATCGGCGTCGTGTGCGTGGCGATCGCATCGCCCTTCGGCATTGCTGTTACACGTGGCGTTACTCAGCACTTTTGGTTCACGCCACTGTCGTTGCCCACGCACGGTTTCGTTCATCGCTACTGCGTTTCTGTCACTGTGCGAGCTTGTTTACTTTTATATTTCCATTGTGTATATTGCATTGTGTGCGCACGGTCGATCGACCTGTATACCCTCCTCGATCGACCGTCGTGTTACGATCGTGTGCTCCGGTTTCACACAACCTCCCGCGCGACGATCGTGAGCCGGTCCTCGTCGCCATCTTGTTTTGCGCCGGTCTCCCTCTCTTGTGCACCAACTTCTAACCCTCGGTATTTTACGTGGTTTTTCGCCCTGAATTTGCTTCCTCAATTGGTTTGCACCCCTTTCTTTCAGTTGTCACAATTCTCGCTCGCCTTCGTGTCCTTAACGATCGCGATCGACCGGCGTCATTGTATTTACACGTGGCGTTACTCAGCACTTTGGGCCCACGCCACGGTCGCTTCTCACGCACTGTTTCGCTCATTTCTGCTGCGCTTGTGTCCCTGTACGGACTTGTTTACCTGTATATTCCATTGTGTGCGTTGTTTACATTTTTATTTTATTGTGTGCGCACGATCGATCGGTCGACTTGGTTATCCTCCTCGATCGACCGTCGTGTCTCCCGTTTACGATCGTGTGCTCCGGTTTCGCTCGGCGCCATCGCCCAATATGGTGAAGGACTCGGCTGGGGGGTCGAGCAATACTCTGACGTTCAGAGTTCGCTCACATTCCCGGAGGACCCACGAGTTGGTTCCAACCCCGAGCGAACCGTCCTCTCCTTGGGAGAACGGCGGCCGCGGTAGACGGAGACGTCCCTCCCGCGGAGGGGACGCGGGAGTCTCCCTCCTCTACCCGACCGACGGACGCACGACCGTTTGCGTTCGAAAGCTAGAAGCAACCGGCTGCGATTTCTAAGTGCCTTTCGTTCAACCTACCCAGGAAATCTAAGGGCAAGGCCCCCCTTAAGGGACCCCGTCTAGCCAAGAAATCCGAGCGGGATTCCGCTTCTCCCCCCAGCCACCCTGCCTTCTAGCTTTCCTGCGCATAGTCAGACATCCACTTACTATGCCGAGTCACGCGAACCCGGCCCCCCGGGGACCTTTGCCGGGCCGCGGACAGGCACGGGTGACGGCCTTGGGCTGGAACCCCCACCCGTCACTCGCACTTATGGGACGCGCGGGGTCCACTTCTTCCCCCCATCCGGACTCGCCGTCTCACGACGCTCTCCCCCACCGTGCACAGGTGCAGCCAACACCCCTGCACGAGGAGCGTCCAGTTATCTCCGGACGCAGTTTTATGGCCACGTCTTGGCACGACCCATGCACATGTCCATAACTCTGGGCGTATGGGAACACCGAGTGCATCCACAGGTTGTGAAACATACACAAGACGGCCGACCAACCCCGCTCGCCCGTCGCAGGTTCCCTAGGGGTTCAGGACGTTCGGGGTCCGACCTACTCGGCCCCCATTTGGGCAACGTCCTCGGTCCCGTTCCTCCGGGGGGAGGATCTACCAGCGGGACCACGGGGTAACCTGTCCCATTCCACACTGGGACCCGGCACGCTCCCGGGGGGGAAAACCACATACCAGGGTCGATTACTATTCCCCCCTGCTGCCCAAGGTTACCCCGGTCCCCGGCGAGTCCCTGCACAGTACTCTGGGCCGCCACAGCCCGCTTATCTCCCCGGGGACCAGTGGCTCTATGCCCCCGAGAGGGACCAGTGGCTCAATACACACACCCAACCTGAACAACAACAATTTGGTCGATTGTGGCACCCAACCTCGCAGACTTGGGTCGACCTGGGTCTCCCACCTCGGGCGCTGTCCGATCGGCAGTCCGGGCTCTCCCACCCCAGCCCGTCTGCCGAGCATAGAGCCACGAGGGTCCCGCCATCCCCCCTCCCCCCCGCCACACACCCTACCTGGGCGGGACCCTCGCGCACCCGCGCAGTTGCCCCCCTGAGGAAGACCTCCCTTCCCAGGAACTGACTCCCCACAGCCTGAGGACGACTACGATGAGGACTTCTTCTCTCATCCCTTTATGACATCCACACACATTTGAACGGTTTCGACCGGACTTCGTGTCGAGGGACGCCCCTCCCTCTGCCGATCTTGGCCTTCCCTGAGATCGTTGGGCTGCCCCCAGCCCAATACTCCAGACTCAGAATTGTCGCACCTCAGTCACTCACTTCGCTGTGGGAGAGTCCGGCAAAACGCGCCAGGGGTGCAGACGCCGTCCCCACGCCGGGTCAAGACTTGCCCCCGGCACCCAATGCGGCCCCCTTCGGCGCCCTACTTGGGACCCACAGGAAGCACCCAGTTGCCTCCCTCTTTGCCGACAATCCGGTTACCAGGGAGTGGGCCATCTCCCAATCAGATTGTCGCCTCATGGGCATCTTACACACCACTGCAGGGCATGCCTACCTTAGCATGCTCTTGCAGAGGGCGGAGGTACTCTGGCCTGGGGATGACGGCGCCGTCCCAGTGCCTTCGGATACAAACTCCGAACCACACCAGGACGAACCTCGCTTATTCAGCGACCCCTTTATGCGACACCTAGTTAACAGGATATCGCATCACTTGGCGGCTGCGGCGGACAGCGCAGCAACAAGCCATTTTAATTGTCTGCTAGTGGCTAGAGACGCGGTGCTTGCACGCTCTTCACTCTCCCCGGCACTCAGGGCATCCCTACGATGTGTCCCGGGCCAGGATCACTCGCTCTTTGGCGAGCACTCCACCTAGGCTATGTCTCTCTCGCTCGAGGAACGCAAGCAGGCGGCGTCCTTTGCCCCCCGGCCTCAGCCACGCCTTTCCAGGCCCCCCAAGCGGCCACTTAACTCACAGAGGCCTAAACCTAAACCTCGCCAAAATTTTTGGTTTGGCCAGCAAGCACGGCCCCGCCGGTGACTGGAGGACACTCCCGTAGTGCGCATGGAGCTGGCCCAACCTGCCCAGCAAGGCACCGGCCCACTCTTCTCCCTTCCCCCCTCTGGACCATCGGCTCCCCTGGCGGGCAACCTCTCCGGGCCGCCTGCCAGTGGCGACGTATGGGCCTCAGCCCCTGGGTAGTGTGTCGGTTCTTCAGGACGGGTTTCGCCTACCGTGGGCTCACCGTCGTCCTCCCCTCATGCGCTCTCCTCCTCCGTCCCCCAGCGACCCCCCCACCTGCCCAGGCGGACGCCCTTCGCCTGGAAGTCCTCGAACTCCTCAGAAAGGGGCCCATCACCGAAGTTTTCCAGCCCAACCCCGGGTTTTACTCCCACCTGTTCGTGATCCCCAAACCTTCGGTGGGATGGAGGCCCATCCTTGACCTTTCTCCCCTCAACAGTTCCTCAGACATACCTAGTTCAAGATGGACACGCCCTCCCAGATCAGAGACTCCATCCATCACGTAGATTGGGCTACCTCCATAGATCTGAAAGATGCGTACTTCCAGATCCTTATTCACCTGCGCACAGACGTTACCTCCGGTTTGTCTGGCAAGCTCGAGTGTTCCAGTTCAAAGCTCTCCCCTTTGGCCTCTCCCTGGCACCCTTCCTCTTCACGAAGGCGTTCCGATCTCTCTCCCAACACAGTCCCTCGAACTATACACAGACGCCTCCAACTCGGGCTGGGGGGCCCACTTGGGGGACAGTCATGCCTCGGGGATGTGGGACGCACAGATGGCTCGCCTCCACATCAACATATTAGAATTGGAAGCGGTCAGGCTGGCCCTCCTCCACTTCCAACATCTATCTCTCACCGACTGGTTCTCCTCCTCACGGACAACACGTCGGTAGCCCATTACATCAACAAAGGGGGGGGGGGGGCTCACTCCATCGGCCTCTCTCTACGGACAGAGGCCCTCCTTCGCTGGTGCCACGCACGGGGAGCCACCCTCCGTGCGAGACACATAGCGGGGACACGCAACATCCTGGCAGACACTCTCAGCCGGTCAGGGACCCTTCTGCACACAGAGTGGACCCTGAACAAGCTGACACTAACCACCGTCTGGGAACACTGGTTCAAGCCCATGGTCGACCTATTTGCGACCCGGTACAACCATCGACTCCCCATGTATGTCTCTCCACTCCCGGACCCCCGAGCGTACGCGGTCGATGCGCTCTCCCCCTCCCCTGGACGGGACTCCTCCTACGCCTTTCCCCCCTTCCCATACTGCACAAAGTGATCAGGAAGGCCAGGCTGGAGAGACCCAAACTCATCCTCATAACCCCGTGGTGGCCGACTCAGTTGTGGTTCCCGGACCTCAGGTCCCTCACTCACGTTCCCCCTCTCCAGCTAGCCCCTTGGTGGGACTTACTCAGACAACCCGCTCGGGCCTCCCTCACTCCAATCCCCAGATGCTTCGCCTTCACGCTTGGCTTCTATGCCAGCCAAATTGTGACCTCCGCGATGAGAGAGATGGGTCACGTGGTGCACGGCTAACTCGGTCCCCTACCTCCTCCCCCCCAAACATCCACATAGGCAAGTTCCTATCCCACCAGATAGGCAATTTCCTATCCCACCTTTCATCCTCTCGAAAGCTCTCTGCTAGTTCCATTCGGGGCTACAGATCGGCCGTAGGCACCACCATCTGAAAGCTGGGCGGCCCATCATTCGACAATAACTTTCTCCTTAGAGAACTATCTCGGGGGGGGGGGGGTGGCCCTACGGGAAGCTCAGTCCCCTAGGCGCGCTCCCATGTGGGACCTCTTTCTGGTTCTTGACTCCCTCAGAAACCCCCCTTTCGAGCCCCTCCGTGCTATTCCTTTTGTCATTCTCCCCTTCAAGACCACCTTCCTTCTCTCCCTGGCCTCAGCCAGGAGGCGAAGTGGGATTCAGGTCCTCAGTTGTGACCCTCGGGACATCGCCTTTCTCAGAGACGGATCGGTCTCGCTTAAGTTCCTGCCTGAGTTCTTAGCGAAGAACCAGGAACCGGGCACGACCTCTCCTTCCCTGGTTATCCGCTCCCTAGCGGATATCTTAGGCAGCGAAGGCAGCGGGGACATGGACCTATGACCCTCTAGGTGTCTCAGATACTACTGGGAGCGTTCCCACCCCAGGCGTTCCTCTCAGAGAAGCCTCCTTATTTCCATCAACCCAACAACAAGAAAGACATCTCGGCGGGCTCGATTTCTAGGTGGCTATTCTGCCTATGCCCGGCCCACAAAAACCTCCCAGCCCTTTCCCCTCGAGCCCACGAGGTCAGAGCGTTGGCCATGTCCACAGCGTTCCAGCACTCTGTCCCCGTGTGCCATCTCCTGGAGGCAGCCTACTGGCGTTCGGAGAACCCTTTCATAAACTTTTATCTAAGGGACATCCGCATGACCAGGGCTGATGGTTCTAAGGGGTTTTCATTTGTGGCGGCCAATGCAGCCATAACAGTTAACCCAGGAACCATTAGGGCGCTCGGCCCTCCTCCTATTCCTTTAAATTCTGCTATGGTCTGACATGGTATAGTATACGACGCCAAAATGGGGAGTTTGTATTATACTCCCTGTTTGGCTAAGTATACTTACCATGTCAGACTCTAATGCCCGCCCTACCTTCCCCGCTAGCGCCAAGGTTCCCTGGGTTGCCTTGCGCGCAGGCCTCGTTGAATGATGGACAGTACACGATCTTCGGCATCTTTCCGTAATCGGAAGTAGGGTGGGCGTCACGTGACTATCTTATGACTGCATTTGCCACAAAACTTCGGCCTGACAGAGCTGACTGACAGCCGTTTAATGCTATGGTCTGACATGGTAAGTATACTTAGCCAAACAGGGAGTATAATACAAACTCCCCATATTTCAACACCAACGAAAAAAGCACACATGGTGTAAATTTTTTATGGATACTGCGGTGATGAGAATCGAAGAGGGCATCCCATGTATCAGTATCACACGAATGTGTGCTCACATTTATTCACCACAAATTTATAGCATGATAACTCATCTACTGCCATCCTTGTGACAAATCAGATGCTGTGTTAAAGGCACCAACATTCCCCTTAATTCATCAGCTCCTAGTTAATTCAATCATTATAAGAACAGAAATTACTTTATCAAACACACACATACATGGAGCTATGTAGGCAAACAAACACTACAAGATGGACAGCTAATGTCCTCTCAAGATAGTGTATAGTCTAAACACCCAGGAACCAGATGACTAATCCCAAATAAAAACTGCCATGATATAAATAAACAAGAGAAAAAAGTGTAACTTTAAGGCATTTTGGAATAGAGACAGGAGAATGGACCACAAATGCAGAAAAAACAGTGAACAGCAAAGAAGATGACATAAGAAAAAGGAAAAGGGTGTCAGAAAAGGGAAATTTCTCACACAAATTTCAAATTCATTCAACTTGTACTGAAAGAGCCCCCAGCATCCCTATGGGGGGGGGGGGGGGAGAGAAACATCTTCCATTAAATACTGCACAGCTGTGTTTACAAAGTATTCCTGGAACATTTTGCTCTTGCCCTATGTCAGATTTAATCCCAATTAATTCCCACTATATGGAGGCCCATACCAACAGATGTTTTATTACGCCGAGGTAACACAACAAAAGGAATGCACTTCTCACCTGAAGACAAAACTGAACAAAAGGTTTTAGGTGTGGCGTGATAATGGCCACCTCTCTCTCCAGCAACTCATCAAATAACTCCAGCGCCTCACAGGCTTTCTCCTGCAAATACACATATTATTTGTTGACATGTCAACAGTTTTAGATTATATACTTACAGGTCTACCCATTTTTTCTCATTCTTATCCCTACTTGGTGTGGAACATCACCATATAAACAAGAATTTGAAAAAAAAAAAAAATAAAATAAATAAAAAAGACCACCAGTATTAGGAGAGCAGGAAGCTGATCGTGCCTCCATGGATGGCTTGGCTGGAGGAGTGATTGCCATTAATGAATTCACTTTGTTGTGCAATATTCAAACAAAATCCAGATTCCTCCTTTTTCTTTGGAGAAGGAATACGACCCCTCTGTTCTTTAGACTTTGGTCTTAGTGTTTTGGGCGCTCTAGAATCCTGTCAAACAGCCTTTCGGCTTCTTTTAGTTTCAGATGAGGAAGCTTCTTCCTCTCTTTTTTTATAATTGCCACTGAAGAATTTCTTCTCTTGTTTCTAACATATTTGTAGAAGTCCCTCATATTCATTCTATTTTCACCAGCTGTGTACAAAATACCATGAAATCGTATGGATAAACAGGTCTGGTTATGTGTTACTTAGGTATTCCAATTATGCTTAAAAAAAAAAGATCAGTGGATGCTAAAACTATTAACTTATCATCCAAATGATTAGCACAAATATGGAGGCATTTATGAAACACAAATGCACTCATGCATGAGTGTCTTTTGTTCTCTCTTTCTTAAAACACGTATGGTTCTGACCTCATCTACACCTGTAAGTTGCTGAATCACAACCATCACTTGTGGCACCGCAGTCTGAATCAGCTTCTGAAAAAGACAACACAATCTACAAATCACAATCCTGATGACTAACACCCACAAATATATTTCAACAGGAAATTTCATCTAAAAGTTCAAGCACAATCCTTCACTCGGAAATTAAGTTTCAAGCACAATGTTTGGATCACCAATACACAATGCCATCCAATATCTATACTTGAGTTTTTTTCACCTCCCCCTTTTACCCTAAAAGATTACCACAGAGTGAATTTCCTCACTGAAGTCTTCTGAGGTTCGATCAATAATAACTGGGAGGTGAAAGTGAGACAGCTTGTATATTCTGAACAGATGCAATATATTTCATCAAAGTGAATTTGTAAAGTTCTGCCCCGATCTGTATGTGCCACAACTCCCAGAATGTTCATAGCTTTCTGAAAGGATTTTCAAGACATGGATATGACTTTAAAGTTCAGTTTTGATCAAAGAGAACTCCCCCAAATCGGGCTTCCTTTACAGCTGGAATTGTGGATTTATCTAGATAAATACAAGGATCAGCGAAGTAATGTCAGAAGTTGTGAAAGTGGATACGCTGAGTTTTGGAATTAAAAAACAAAAACCCACTTTCCTCAAGCCACTGTCATATCTCATTTATGCAAAGTTGCAGTCGACTTTTCAACCATACAAAGAAAAAGAAAGAAAGAAAGAAAGAAAAAGAATATGGAAAACCCAACTAAAGCAAGAACACATATAAAACAAAAAAACATCTGAATAACAAAAGTCTGCTCCAAAAAAAAAGGTCAGCAAAGTAGATAACTTGTCAATTTAACTTAAAAACACACATCTGACAGATTATCACAGGAGGACCCCCCCCCCCCCCCCCCCCCCATCATAAATAACAACTTCATATATATAAAAAAAAAAAACTCCGACATACACTAAAACAAATTCAACTCATAACCCCTTTTCCCAGCACTTTTCATTAAATCATTCCTCTATTTAAAACGTGTTGCTAAAATGGTGCACAATATATATTGGAATCAACAGAATAAGTTTCACATAGACACATGCCATACCCTTGTCCATTGACTTACCCCTTCTGCATCACCAGCAAAGAAAACCAGCTCAGAAGTGGTTCTGTGTTAAAAGGGAAGGGAAAAAAAAAAAATGATGATAGTTTACATAGTAAAATATTATCACGTCAATGAATGAAAATAAAACACATCAAAACAAAACAAAAAAAACTCATGAAACCAAGCAAATGAACAAACACAAGCATCTTCAATACAGTGAGACTTGAAATGACATCTTCTGTTTTGCCAGCCCATTTCCCATACCTCGAAAACATTTACCAGTTAATTTCCAACCAACCTGAGCATGGCCCTCCATTTAATTCCCAACAGGGTTATTTGAAAAGCTCTGAGCTTTGTGACGCTTCGTTTGAGAACATCTGAGTTGTGATCTGCCTTTTGCAAAATCCTCATATAAGTCAAAAAGGCATACTTTTTGTGGACACTACTGGAGCTGTGAAAGTATGTCTACACTCTCTTCAAACTTCTGTGGCAGTGTTCGAGATGATAAAAAGGTCAGGAATTACAAACAGATGGATTGTAGAACATTCTGGATATTCCACAATCAACAAAGTAACTACTTTAACAATGGTCAATTATAAAAAACACAAATCAGGCAGAAGCACAGCACGTTTTATAAAGAGATTTTTGAAGAAAATTTGGTGTGATTTAGACCTGCAGTTATCTGTTTGGTAATTTTTTTCTTTTTAAGAACTTGACTCTCAAAAGTTTGACTGCCCTCTAAAAAAGTAATTCAAGTAGCCACAGTATGTCTACACAGCCACAGTAGCCAGCATGTCTACAAAATTAATTTGGCAGCTTTGTACAGTTTTTGTCAAAACAATGTGGCAGTAGAAAGCTTTAACATATCTGAACAGGTTGCACAATGTAAAGTAGAAACAAAAGAGGGCAGTGGACAGGGTAAGGTTGTCATACAGTTTCAAAGGTCAAGTCGCCATGAAAATGATGTCACTAGAGAACCCAAGTCCATCAAAGCCTAACACATCACAAGGCATTCTATGTCTTTTAAATCCAGAACTGTCAGTCACTTAAAAAGCTGAGGCACAAAAACTCAGTGACCCACCTAATAGCGTAGTACGGTACCATGTAGTTTTGTGTGTCATTCAATTTTTCCATCAACAGCTGCAGTACGGAAACAAGATGTGGTTTCAGCTGTTCTGTAGCCATTTGTGATACCGTGTACAGTACAAACATCCCCAACTGTGAACAGAAAAATGAGTTGTTCCCTGCCAATGTTCCAACAGAACGATTTACCATTCATGGTGTTCAAACAAAATATACATCTCTGTCAATTTTATAACAGAAAGATACACCAATCATAGTAAATATTCCAACACAATATTCCAACAGAAAGATTTACCACCTACAGCTAATGTTCAAACACAGAGATAACATCATTTACTGCCAATGTTTCAACAGAAAATTACATCATTTCCAATACTCAAAGCTGGGGGGGGGGGGGAGGAGGAGGAGGGGAGATCTTCTACACAGCCAGTGTTCAGAAAGAAAACCCATGTAAGCTCAAAAGTACACATAAGGTTCTGCTTGTCAAGGTTAATAGTGAAAATAATTTGAAAACACATATGAAAGCCAAAAAGGTGTGGAGCAGTGGAAGGGTGAAGGCGGCTGTCAGATCATCTTCCAAAGTTTGTTCTTATCATTCTTATTGATTTATCAGGGACAACCATTTCATGCCTGCAGTCAGACAGACAGATGTGGGATATGGAAGTGCAGGGGAGGGAGGGGGATTAGAGTTGGAGAGAAAGTGTGGGAGAGAGGAGAAAAGGTGGGGTATGTGGAACAAAGAAGAGTGGGAGGGATGGAGGTAGGGAGAGAGGAGGAAGGAGAGAGTGGGGTCGGGGTGAAGCAAAGCCAAAGTGTTAGGCAGAGAGACACCAGCAACAGAAAAAAATCAGACACTCACATTCTAGTATAAAGGGAGGGAAAAAAACACTCACTTCACACTGAGCTGGGTCTGAACTCTTGGTGTAGGTAAGAATAAACTCGAACAGCTGGGGCCAAGCATTGCTGGCAAGTCATGTTTGGCTGCTACACCCACCAAAGACGACGCAATGGACGTTCTCACAGTTCGTCTGCAAAACAGCACATTTGTTCACCAGGGTATCTTTTCTACTGTCTTAAAGAGTATGTAAGAAAAAGAAAACAGAACTCTAGTGTTTCCCACATTCATAAAATTCCCAAACCGAACTAACATTATGGAATCTGGAATCCACCTCTCTTTCCTTGGTCTCTCCCTCTTCACCACACACATTCAAAAATGAATCTACTCAGAAAAAAAAAAGGAGCATGCAGTAAATTATCATTTCCATGCTAACCAAGCAAAAAAACCCTCCATATTGCCCGATATATTTCATGTAAAGACCTCACTTTGACCCAGCTAGATAGCGTTCTGCTGGGTTTCTCTCATGGGAAAAAACCAGAGGAGGATGGGGGTGAGGGGTAAGGAAGAGGAAGAGGTAAGAGTGTCCCATCATGATTCAGGTGGTAGCAAATGTGTGAAAGTGAAATGAGAAAAATGTTTGACTGGTCTGCACTGAAATTTATCTCTCAATCTCACTTTCACCGATTCAATCAAAAGTTGGTTGCTCAACGGACAAGTGTCCACCAAAATGTAGTTGTCACAATCAGAGGGGTGGTTATTTCCAGCCCTGTGGGTTATCAATATTTCTATTGTCATACGATTATTGATTTGATCATTGTCAACAGTAAAAGGAGCAGCAGTAGTAGGAGTGAAATCATTTTATCATCATTATTGCTAATATTATTTCTATCACTTTAATACTGTCCACATCATCGCATAAATTATTCATCCTATGTGATGAACTACATTCTATTTGTATTTTCTAAATTTCTATGCATTTTTTATATCATTATTTTTTTAGATTATGGCAATCATTATAACCATTATCATATTAGATTTTAACTTACTATCTTTCCACTTTTCTGAATTCTTTTTCTTCTTGCTATTATATTATCATCATCATTATCATAATTATTATAGTTGACAGTGAAAAAGTATTCGAAATTACAATGAATTTGGCACCATACAGTGAATCTGTCAGCGGCTCATATCAAGAAGAAATATCTGGTGAACCACAAGAGCCTGTAAATGCAATATACCGTAATTCTATTATTATAACTATCCTCTCTTTCTCTTCTCCCTCATCTCTTTCTGTTATCATCATCACACTACTACAATTACTGTTGTTATTGTTAGTATAATTATATCATTATACCACCACTATCATTATTCTATTATCAATATTGTATGTTTATTTTAACCTGTATTGTCTCCCCTTCAACCTCAGTTTCATTCCATACTCTCATTCAAGATTAAGATTAAGATTAAAATTATAGTCCCGTCAACAGCAGAGGTTATCTCAGGACTGTCACCACGTTCCAAACTACCACGTAATACTCTCATTCACTCAAGACCAAATTTTGCATTTTGATAAGAGATGAATGACTGTCTTTTGTTTTCATTATTTTGAATGTTATTTATCCTGTTGGAAGGAGACTTATAGATTGAAAAGCATTGTGTTGGTATCGTGATTTGTTTGTTCTTCATTTGGCTACACAATTATCTTGTTCTTGCTAATGTCATAAAACAAAAATGACCTATACCAAAGATGAAGAAGAAAACTGAGAAAGGAATAAAAAGGCATAAATGGCAACAGCAACAACAAAAGAACCTTCCTTCCAAAACAATGAACATCTGCCACAATAAATTTCACTGAGCCAAACACACACACACACATTCACAACAAAGTTGAAACCAACCGTTATCCTCATATACAGATCAAGTTTGATTAAAAAACAACAGAAAATTCAAAGAGAACTACTTACTCAGTCTCTTGGAGCAGGAGCTGCAGAATATTATCTCGAATACTGAAAAATCAGAGCAGGCACTGATCAACTAGGACAGTAAATACTATAAACTGGCTAAACAAGTTAATTAAGCGTAACTCTTATTGCGCTGTAAATTCCTTTATTCAAGTTAGCTGTTATCAATGCAGTTGTAACACCGGCAACTCTGAGTAAAACAACTGAAAGTGGAAGTAAATATTTAAATAACTTCAGTTCTCTGAAAGGAACTTAAAACAATACTAGAACCACATCAGAAATAATCATGAGGTAGAGTTTACCACCAACACCACCACGCATGGACTCAAAAGCCATCTTCCCTCCAAAACAATAGTTTCAAGCTGTAGACAACGACATGAAAGGCTGCAGAACTAACATAGGCACCACACAGAAAGATATGAAACCAAGTCTTTAACTTCTTAACTACTGATCTGACAGCATGTCATTCCCCTTAGCTACCAGTCACTCTTGATGAGTAACTTTAGTTTTATTTCCATACAGATTACAGAGGATGGGTTGATCAATAAGATGCATTTTCTTTTTTCATGGGTACTTGTAAGTTCAGCAGATACTATTCACAATATGCTCTAAAATAAGCAAGATTCAATGGCCAATATACCCCTATAATGACTCAGAGATTGGTGTGAACTAGGAAAATTTGTTTTCATCAATTCAAATGTAGTACACGGCAATGACTTACAGATGATCACAGCATTGTAGGCATTAATGTTAAGATCCTGATAGGGCAAGGGAATGATCACAATGGTCAGTCATGATGAACACTAAAAACACAATTAGACGCAGATTCATCAATCAAACCACACCCACAACTACTAGATTTTTATGTATGGATCTATACAATTTGGTGTGCTTTAAACTTGTAAGATAGTTTTTTTTTTTTTCACCTAAAGGTATCTCAGTTTCATAAATTCCTCTGGACATCTAGACAAAAAATACCTAAGTAGTTTTGTAGATGATACATAAATGACTTGTTACTACTAACAGCGTGGCAGTAACTTAAAAGTTAAAAGTCTTACCCTTGTCTGACATCTTGAGCCAAAGCATTCCACTGCTTGGATTTTTGCACTTTACGGCGAATCAGTACTGCTGCTAGCTGTCGTACCTGCAAGTCACAAAATGGTAGTCCCATGTACAGAATTCTTTCTTTTTTCCCCCTATCTCTCTTTTGACTGCATTCTTCAATTTTGCACGTTTCTAGATTGATGCATGTTTGAATGGGTGGTTTTTAGGATATACAAGACTACAAGTATAAAGTATGCATATAGATGAACTGGACTTCGCATGCTTGTGTGTGTGAAAGCAGAGATTCCTAAACCTGAACATTCCCCCGATCGTAACAGATAAAAGATAAGTTTGACAGAAAATCTCCAAAGCTTTCTGTTTCAATGAAAGATGAGAAAGAGACAGACAGAGACAGGAAGGGGCAGGGGAGGTGGTGGGAGGGAAGAGATGAGGGAGTACTAGTTGCAAGATCAGGTGCTGAGCACTGACAGCACATGCCTGTATCTAGAATAGCGAGTTGTTCACAATCACACCTTGACAGGCACCTGACAGTAATGAAGATCTCTGAGAATGTAATGACATGAAGGGGCTTATGCCGCATTCCACTGCATCAGAAAGGTTCTCATGAAACACTGTCAGTAAACCTGGGATTCCATACACACTGCACTGGTTTTTGCTATTTTACAAGAGAAAGTTGACACACATCACAATCCTTCCAGTGTGACCAACCTCATCCAGCTGCTTGGTGCATACAAAATTCTGCACACTCACAGCTCTGCAAAAAGTTTTGTGTCAGCAATGAGTAAATACTTGTATGGACAGTAAATTGTCAACACTGTTTGTTTTGTTGCCGGTTGAAACTAAAAACTAGCAGAACTCCCCTGAAAGATAGAACAATTTCTTAGAAAAGGGAAAAAAAAAAAAAGTACAAATGCAGGAATTCTTTTTCCCTTTTGAATGAGAGAGAGAGAGAGAGAGAGAGAGAGAGAGAGAGAGAGAGAGAGAGAGAGAGAGAGAGAATCCCTTTCCTTATATCCAGAAAAGGAACTTTTGACATGGTGCAGTATTAAGACATCACAGTGAATTTTTATTTTACACAATCAAAAAAAGGTGGAAACAAATGATTAGGGCAAAAGATGAACCAGACTGAAGTAAAAGAAAATACTGAGCATTTTCGGATGTTCCAAGGATATGGCACAGTGCTGGCAAGGTTCCAGGGTCTTTAAAAGCTTCTCGCAGCTTTCCAGTATTCTAGGGGTAAGAAAAAGAAAACATACATACTATGTAATGCAAGCAAATCCCCAAAGCAGTAAGTTAGTCTATAACACATACAGAAAAATAAATGTGCTCACACACACTGTATTCTAGTGCAGTGCCATTACCTTAGTTGATGTATTGCCATACACTTATAGTGTATCTTAACTGCTGTGCAAACAGTCAAGTACCTATGTATCACCTATCGCTATTTGCAGTCAAGTAGCTAGGAGTGACTGGAACACTGCATTTCTTAGGAATGGGGTCGTCTCAGTTGTCAACTTACTGCCTTAGACACTTCTGCTAAACTGGTAAAAGACTCATTTTGAGGTTGTGGCTGAAAACATGAATTCTCTAAATTTGACCAGAACAGCTAGATTTGTATGATAGCTGGATTCAGGTCTCAACATAGTGCCCAATGATTATGTGCGGAAACTGGTCACCAACCTAGTCGGACCCCACGAACCACTTCTGGCAACTGTCAAACGACAGGAGATGGCATGGTTTGGCCATGTCATTCGTCACAACATCCTCTCCAAAACCATCCTTCAAGGTACAGTTGAAGAAGGGCGCAGACGAGGACGGCAGAGAAAGAGTTGGTCCGAAAATATAAAGGACTGGACCAAAATGACCATGCCAGATCTCCTCATGACAGCTACGAACAGAAGAGCCTGAAGAGAAACGGCAGCTGCCTCATCACATCCCCCAACGACCCCAGCGGTCAGGGGACTGACTGACTGACTGGATTCAGGCCTTTTACTTTTTATCCCTTTTGTTGGTTTGACATTACCAAATGAGTCAAAAGATGTCCAACTCCAACTACCAAGCCTGTACAATACAATTCCTACCCAAATTTAAGCATGCAAAATGAAAAACAACTGCGTATCCGACAGTTCCACACTTCAATCATGCTTTTGTTATTCCTTCTTCACGAACGATTTCATTTCCAGCTGCAGCTTTTCTCCTGGCTCTCAGACTGACTACATGACCCCCCATTTTCCCTGTGAGGTTGCTGAAGATCATGTGCTGCCAATAAGACCACAGAAAAATACTGTTGTTGTGGCTTCAGTTACCATCTGACCTACCACTAACCTTTCTTTTTTCTGAAGACCCTAAATTTTTTTGTTTTTGTTTCCTATGAATATAAATGAAAAAAAAATCACACAACAGAAGTATTACAGAAAATGAATTGCTTCCGATGCAATCTTCAAGAACCATCAAACCAATGATAATTCTTGCGCATAAGTGTGCGTCTCTGACACATCAAATTTCCATCCGACGCATTTGATTTCAGGCTAGTGTTTCACAAACACGTACCAAAATTTACTGTGACACACTGATTTTCTCTTGTACGCTTTTACAAGTGCTTTCATCCTATCCGCCATGATCAAAGTTGTTAGAAATGTAACTTTCCTCGGCGTTTTAAAATGTTCTGAATCGATAAACAACTTCTGCTTGGCAACTCTTCTCTACTGAAAACCAACAACAGTCACCAAAATACACTACCCTGTCTATCACTGGACCGTAAGATCATGATTCAGCCAAGCATGAAAAGCATGGAAAACTGTATTTGATTCACATGGGTGGGAGTGAGCAATGTTTGTTATACTGAAAAGTTTGCAGTCAGGTGTGTGGGTGGGTGGAGGGCTTTGCCCCCCAGATGCTGACAAAAACTTGACATTTAAGAACAGTTTACTGCATTCTCCTTTGATACACAAATGCTGAATTTTATACTTCCCAGTACTATATAGTTAAAACTATTTCAGAAAAAAAAAAAAAAAAAAAAAAAAAAAAACAGAACTAAAAAAATTAGCAAAGCATCAATACAGAAATCCACATTTATTAATAATATACTGAACTACTCCCACCGATGAATTCACCTTTTCAGAATCAAAATCAACAGTTCAGCTGTGGCTTGTGCGTGATAATCCAGTGAATGGAACAAAAGTCGTGCAAACTATCATGACCGGTTCGGATAATCTGTGTCAGTATAACATGTGTCAACGATGAGGAAAGGTTAAAAAAAAAAAAAATTTTTTTTTTAACCTAACATCCCCCCCCCCCCTTTTCTGGGGGAGGGAGGGGGAAGGACAAGTTACCTTACCACAACTATTGTTATTTAGACTGTCACTAAACCATAAATTAGATGCCAAGTAACACCAGCCCACTACCATCAACTACTTATTTATGCCATACTGAATCATATCATAATCATGAACTGATTCAACAGTTACCAGCATGATCAAACAGTCACAACTGTGTTATCATACTGCAGCAAAAAACAAACAGAAAGTCTTACATCTTCTAAGATCAGAAGACATGTCAAAAATCAGAATTACGGTGGCCAAAGAAAAACAAGCAAACCTCTAGGGGTTCCCTATTTTCTATGCCAACTTCTATTCTGCCACTTTTAACTTATCTGAGCAGTGTTTCATCTGAAAAGTCAAAAGCTTAGGACAAGTGTCCTAGCTGAAGAAAAATCAATGGGACATTTTCAAAAACTTTAGGGAAAAGTATCAGGATGCTGGGAATGTTAAGGTTTTATTTCCCTTGATGACAGCTCATAACCACAGACTTAGATCTCATGCATCAAAAGACCTAATTAAATTATACTGGCTTGACTGGTTCAGATGGACTGGACTTTTCAACAATTGTTGCTGGACACACTTTTCTCTATATCATGGTGTGCAGCCAGGATAATGAGAAAAGTCTTTAACTTCCAAAATCTGTGTATACAGTGCATCGACACCTTTCTTTTCTTTCTTTAATGGCATGGTTTGGAAAAGTTAGTTTCCTTGAACATTTCACTTTTATGGTACAACAGTAAACTTTGTGAATGAAACACAAAGTGCATAAAATGCTGGTGTGAGATGACTTCATCTGTGTACTCTAAGCAATGGATTTATAATTCAACATAGACTGATCAGTGTTAGAAATTCAAGAGAAATTTTAACTGTCCTGGGGACACATTGGTAAATAAGATCTTTTCTGTCTCACTGAATTTCTACTTGCCCTCCCTTGATGAAAGTAACTATGTAGTGCAGTGACAAGCATACGCAAATCATTAATGGCATATTCTGCACAAGGTATTTAGGCCTGACAAAGAGAAATATGATATCATTTTGTTTGTTTACCACAGTATAAATGGACAAAAATGTGTCTAAGAATGTATAGGAAAAAGAAAAAAAAATGTCATGTTTCCATTATTCCCACATTCCTGGACTGAACTTAAGTTATAAAAATCTGTCTTGTTCTCTGTCTCTCTTCACAACACACACATTTTGAAACAATCCGCTTTTTGTCTTCCTATACTTCTAAACAAAAATAAAGGGACAAGATCTATTCTTCCACACTGACTAAGCACAGGGCCTACACTCTACTGATATTAAAAAAAAAAAAAAAACACCTTGCTCAAGCAAGACAGCATTCACAGCAGTGGGAGCAGAGAAAATCATAGCTATACTGAAAGGCCCGGGGTCCAGGTGGCCACTTCAGAAGAAAATTTGTCTTGCCAAGACACTTTTGTGGCCTCTCCTTGAAAACAAAGTTAACGATTAATTGCTGTACAAAAAGGCTCAAAATACGACAAAATATGACTTACAGCTTAAATATCACACTGAAAATGCTATGCCAAGTACTTAGAATAATCTTTAATTCAGTAAACCACCAAAACAAAACAGGATGCGATGTATAAACATAACTCATCAGTGATGTTAATAGAAGATAGTGGCCAAATTTCAATCACTTAATCTATGAGCTGAAGAAAGAGGATTCCTGTTTTTTGTTTTCCCCTAGTCTTACATGGCTTAAATTCAGCAGAGAGTCAATTTCTGCACTAGCTCTGGACAAGAACAAACACTGAGCAAAATCAAAAGCTGCTGAGGGCCTAGTCTTACAACAGAAATCAGTGGCTTGTGGCACTGGGTGGCACCCACTTCATTTGTTTTCAACAGTCATTTTTGAACGGACGACTTAATTCGTCCATCTCATCCATCCATTCATTTCTTCACTTGTTTTTCTTTCGGTCATCGTCGATCTTCTGCACCTCGTCATTAATCAGCTCCATTTTTGACAAATATAAAGCATGATGACATGGTCTTCACACACCGAAAACAAGATGGCGGATTTAAAATATGAGTGGCGCACAAACCTGAATCAGAACGCGCACATGAGAAAAAAAGAGAAAAATTGCTATATGAATTCTGTAGCAATATGGAAGTTTTCCCACCCACGCATTCTGCTTGAATTCCAATAAAATGAGAAAAAGCATGGGAGAAGAGGGGAGGAAGGGCAGCACGATGGGGGACAGAGTGGTGTAGTAAAGACCTGTACAAATGTGAAAAGATCGAAGCGCTATTGATATACATTTCTAGTGCAAACTAAACATTAGCATCAAGTTTGTTCCAGTAATGAATAACTTAATGAAGAAAAGGATAACTTCTTTGTGAGACTGACAGTGCTTCAAGCAAATTTTACAGCTTGGCTTCTGAATTTCTTGTGATATAAAAGTGTGAAACAGAAAAAAAAAAGTGCTGAGTTGAGTGTTATCAATACCATTCAAAATCTTGTGGGTCTGTCTTTGCCTCCTTCCTGTCTGGAACTAGTGGAAGTGGAGATGCATAATTATATTTTGATTATTCCAAATACACTTTTTACATTCCTTTATCATTCCAATACCACATGCACATCTTTGCACCTTTTCCGTCTGTAATGACTGTCTTTTCAGAAGCGGGCAACATACATTCTAAGCGAGGTTTGATAGAAGATTTACACACTTAACAGAAACTAACTTTGTCTAGTCTAATCTAAATATGAGTAACTGTTCATAAAATAAATAATGCCCATCTGGTTTGCCTTATTCATCATTCTCTGGATGTGAGGATAAAAAGACATCTTGTCCAAAGTCACACACCGTTCCTTTTCCTCCAAAACAGCATTCATGTGGTAAGCATGATCATTCATTCAATGTCAAATAACACATTTTAATCATAAGTGTGTTTGTTCCTAATGACATGGCAAAAACCACAGACACATTATGACATAAATTCCAGGTGTTTAACCAAACTTGCAACGTAACTTTTTTTTTTTTCCCGTATCTTTTTGTGTAAGAAGAATATTGTTTGATGCTTCATTATGAACTTTTGTGTCATCAACAAATATTTTTGCACTTGCTATTGAAACAGTGTGTACTATCACTAAAGTGTAAATAATAAATACTGTGAAAAAAACTGGTCCAGGAAAATTGTCCTGCGGGATTCCATCCATCAAGTGTTGGTTCATTTGCCACATCTCTGTAAAATTCCTTGAGAAAAATTCATTTCAATACGTTTTGGCCTTTTTCCCTAAACGTAGCAAACCCGAAACAACCACCATGCCCTCATCCCTTTTCAGTGCGCAATTGTTCAAACTTACCAGTTACTACTGATAACTTTGTACAGTTTATGTGAATCCTAAACTTAAAAACTCTTTTTAAAGTCGGGTGTCCTGTGAGAATGCACTTTGGCTGCAGTGCTTTTAGTGCACGGAGAGGTTAAGCGGGTTGTGTTGATAGTGTTAAAACTTCAGGCAATCTGAAATGGACAACTACTTTTACTATGTTGCATAACCACCCCAGCAAATCCTCGTTCTTTTTCAGTATGTAGTCATATAATCTGCATCATTAGTAATTTTGGGCTACACAAAGGTTTGCGGTCTTAATTTCATTATGAATACTGATTATCTTGGCACAAACGCGTTGAGACAGTCACTGAGTCTGTCAACGAGTGAAGAAAAGACGGACCAGACAGACACCACGTGTCGACATCTCTAATCCATAAATTAAAAGTCAAATATGGCAAGATCACAATCACTGATTGCTAGACAATTTCATATCAAATGAACTGATATATCAAACATATGAACCAGTACCAGCATCAAGCATTTACCTCTTGAATTACATTATTATCTGGGACAAGAAGGCCCGCCAAAATCGCCTCCAAGGATGCCGCCATTTTTACTGGTTAACGGAAGATGCGTAAACGAAAGTGGCATCCTCAAATTGTCCACTTCTCAAAATATTCATCTGTGGCAATGACTCAGCAGAATCGAAAGTAGGTTACATTTCCGGTTTCAAACTATCTGTTGTACACATGGATCCTGTGTAGGTAAAGTGACCACTTTCATGAGTTAAAAGGTACAAACCAGTTCTTGTTTTGACTCAGCACGTGCCGGGTTAAACCCAGTACGTGGGTAATGCATTGGTCCAGTCCAATGCTAACCTCTTTATCGGGTCAAACACAATGTGCGGAAACAGTAGTTCTTTAATGGGGCGGCTCAATGTGTCGTAGATCGAATAATGCGTGACAGATAGGATAGGAGTGAAGATTTGGCATTGGCTTTTAATGATGATCGTGATTGGCTGCGATGTTTCCGTTATTTAGACGCATGAAGCTGTGTTTCGGTATGCTTGGTGTTGAAAGATTGCATATGTGGCATGATGACCAATTAATTGGGCGTGCGCGCGCGCGCGTGCGTGCGTGCGTGCGTGTGTGAGAGCACTTGAGCGTGTACGTGATTCAAATGAGAAGGGTTTTTTTTTTTTTTTTTATTATTATAAGAGATCACCAAGGAAACCAAAAGTAGTCAAAAATCTTCTTGTTAATACCAAAGGAAAATAACGATGCAATGTGAAATCACAGATGTCACCAAAGCCAAAGGAAAATCATTATCATGCTGCCACTGTGGCCAAGCCCAGAAACTGACAAACTTAACAGATTCATCTGTAGTGTTTTTACTGTGGGGAACTTGCAAATATAGTACTTGAATCCAGTTGGCTAAGAATGACTACAAGTTTGATTTTCAAGATGCTGACATAGGGTTCAGTTAAATGCTGAATCTGCTGAAACATTAGATCATGTTTCTGATTTACCAGCAAAATAATGCAGCATAGCTGGTTTTCAGATAGCTGAACCCTTGGCATCTGTTCAGAGCATCTGTCAGTGAGGCCACTCTGCCTCACCATTGGAAAGCAGCAAATGTGCCGGAATAGCTCAGTTGGTAGAGGGCCGGATTTGTAATCTTGGTGATCCTGGGTTGCGGTTTCAAAACTCTGTTGGGCCGTTTGGGTACAGGGGGACTTTTCCCTTGGAGTTAACTTTGGTTCTGACTCCATTTCCCATACAGTCCTTCAAATGAGACTATAAACCGAGGTCAGTCTGTGAATGCACGCATAACATCTTGCACACACACGTAAATCCCGTCATTAACTTTTGGAGAGAGGCCAGTATGGTCGTTGGTATGGATGACATGTTACACATAACATGCATCCTGCGTAAAGAATGGAAAGAATGAAGGAAGTAAAGAAATTAAGTGAACAATATT